>JAOPHQ010001858.1:12500-31081 GCA_030340625.1 Merluccius polli | reverse complement strand
CCTAAAATGTTTAAATAACGGCATGGATTAATATGTTAATGTTTTCATAGAAGACTAACGTTATTATAAAATATGCACTATTGTGCATGAAGATATATTCTTTGTAGTGTGTATTACCTGGGCCCTCCCCTCCAGACCAAGTGTGTGTGTGTGTGGGGGGTTAACTGGGCCCTCCCCTCCAGACCCAGTGAGGGGGGGGGGGGGGGGTTACCTGGGCCCTCCCCTCCAGACCCAGTAGAGGGGGGGTTACCTGGGCCCCTCCCCTCCAGACCCAGTGAGGGAGGGAGGGTTACCTGGGCCCTCCCCTCCAGACCCAGTGAGGGGGGGGGGGTTACCTGGCCCTCCCCTCCAGACCCAGTAGAGGAGGGGTTACTTGGGCCCTCCCCTCCAGACCCAGTAGAGGGGGGGTTAACTGGGCCCTCCCCTCCAGACCCAGTGAGGGGGTTACCTGGGCCCTCCCCTCCAGACCCAGTGAGGGAGGGAGGGTTACCTGGGCCCTCCCCTCCAGACCCAGTGAGGGGGGGTTACCTGGGCCCTCCCCTCCAGACCCAGTGAGGGAGGGAGGGTTACCTGGGCCCTCCCCTCCAGACCCAGTGAGGGAGGGAGGGTTACCTGGGCCCTCCCCTCCAGACCCAGTGAGGGGGGGGGGGTTACCTGGGCCCTCCCCTCCAGACCCAGTAGAGGGGGGGTTAACTGGGCCCTCCCCTCCAGACCCAGTGAGGGGGTTACCTGGGCCCTCCCCTCCAGACCCAGTGAGGGAGGGAGGGTTACCTGGGCCCTCCCCTCCAGACCCAGTGAGGGGGGGGGGGGGTTACCTGGCCCTCCCCTCTAGACCCAGTAGAGGAGGGGTTACCTGGGCCCTCCACTCCAGACCCAGTAGATGGGGGGGGGGGGTTACCTGGGCTAGACGGGCCTCCGTGTCACCGATGTCGGACTTGGCTCTGGCGATGGCCTTCTCCGCCGTGGCCTGAGCCGTCCTGGCGCCATCCAATGCCTGCTTCACCGACTCTGTGGTGGTCCTCACACCCTCCGCACTGTGCCTGGACACACACACACACACACGCACACACACACACACACACACACACACACACACACACACACACACACACACACACACACACAGAGTTAACACCTTTCACTTCTACAGATCCTTCAGTCCTCTCACCAGCAACCGATCAATCGTTTCCATGGTTTCTCTCTGCTCTGTCTTGTTCTCTTAGTTTGCTTGCCATGGACACATTATGTTGAGTTTGTTTACAAGAATCCTTCCCAAATATAGGGTTCCTTCTGCTTGAGATAAAAACTGAAACTTTCTAAATGTGTCTGGCTCCAAACATGGCATTAACATGGCCAGGGTTCGAGTCCCACTGGGGCCACCCAAGAATGCACTTATGATACTGAGAGAGAGAGAGAGAGAGAGAGAGAGAGAGAGAGAGAGAGAGAGAGACCAATCAGAGAAGAGAGTGACCTGGCCCTCTTGGCGTCCAGCAGCAGTTGCTCCGCCTTGCGCACGTCGTCCTGCGTCTGCTCCAAGATGGCGTCCACGTTGGAGAGGCTGTGGACTCGCTCCTTGATCTCGTCCGCCAGGTGTCTGATCTGCAGCGGCGACGCCGGGATGGACAGCTCCAACACGCGGATCGCCACCGCCTCGATGTTGTCCGGGTCCGCTCCCTCCTCTGCAGAGAGACACAGCGTGCAGAGACCTCAGGTGAGAAGGTACAGAGATGTTGAGAGATGTTGATGTTCTCAATGCTCCCTCCTCTGCAAGTCAAGTCAAGTCCATTTTATTTGTACAGCCCCTAATCACAGAAAACTCCCTTAACTATCATGGAAGAAACCTTGAGAAGGAAGGCAGAGTCAGGGATCTCTCCTCTGCAGAGAGACACAGCGGACCGCAGGTGAGAAGGTACAGAGATGTTGAGGGTGCTCAGAGTCAAGTAAGTTGTATTTGTATCACCCTAATCACAGTTAACGTTTCAACATTATACGACGCCCCTTAACCCTGAAGGGCAAAGGCATGGTGTATGATAGATACAGTCGGTGAAAGCTTCTGGGGCATTTATTGTCTTGACAAGGGACTGAGGAGGATGAAAAGAAGTCTCCCAAAACCAACCCAGACCTGCCTCTCACATACTCCGATGTTGGGAACAAACTCCTCTACGGCTCCCGAAGAGCTAGACCTGCCAGTGGTTCTTAACTGCCAGGTCTAGCGGACATCTTGCTCTAAGACGCCTACAGGTTGACTGAGGACACTGGGGATCAAACCTAGCACCTTCTGGCTGGGAGTCAGAAGGTGATCCTAACCTCCACACTATCAACTATCCTGTACTGCAATTATCCTTCGTATACTTTCATAATTACATTCTTAGTGAGTAGTGCAATCCTGAAAACAGAAGGAACAAGTCTAGTTTGGTGTGGGGACTCACGCGTGAGGAACTCTCTGATCTGCTTGATGAGGTCCCTCAGGTCGTCGTTGGAGCGCTCCACTTTATTCTTGGTGGCCGTGGCTTTATCCAGCGCTGCCTGGGCCTTGCCCTTCGCCTCCTCCGCCTTGCCCTTCGCCTCCGCCACCTGGGGGGACCAGGGTGGAGGGCGTGAGGTTAGGTTAGCTGTCGCCATGTGTTTAGCTTTCCATGGATAACATTGACAAGCATTGATCTAGTGAACAACATTCTGTTGAGTAGACATCCCTCTATTTCTTTTTGCTATTATTACTATTATGTAATAAACCTTAAAGACTAAGCTGCCCCCACCTAAAAAGTGAATACATGAAAATAGTTATACTAAATTTAAAACCAATAGAACATAATAAAACAGGAACGTATCGTATATCTCATAGCGCACATCTTCCCTATTTCAGACCTTCCCCCAACATGGACGCTAGCGGCTCACCTTAGTGAAGAGCCTCTCTATTTCAGACATTGATCCAACATGGACGCTAGCGGCTCACCTTAGTGAAGAGCCTCTCTATTTCAGACATTGATCCAACATGGACGCTAGCGGCTCACCTTAGTGAAGAGCCTCTCTATTTCAGACATTGATCCAACATGGACGCTCGCGGCTCACCTTAGTGAAGAGCCTCTCTATTTCAGACATTGATCCAACATGGACGCTCGCGGCTCACCATAGTGAAGAGCCCCTCTATTTCAGACATTGATCCAACATGGACGCTCGCGGCTCACCTTAGTGAAGAGCCCCTCTATTTCAGACATTGATCCAACATGGACGCTCGCGGCTCACCTTAGTGAAGAGCCCCTCCACCTCGCTCATGGCCTTGTTCAGCTCCTTCTCCGCCCGCTTGGCGCTCTCCAACGCGTTACCGGCCCCCGCCACCGCCCCGTCGCAGTTCAGACCGCCACAGTGCCGCTTCCCCTCGTCGTCACGGCAACCAGCACCCCCGCACGGGCTATCGGCACACGGCGCATCGCCGGGTACTCCGCACACCTGCCGAGTTGTCGTGATATGTGTTAAAGTTGTTCAAATGTATTTTCTTTTATTTATTTTGTTTATATGTCAGGGACAATGTACAAAGAGACATTAGTATCAACGAGAAGAGATGCATTGTATCAGATTACAGCATCTTGCTAATTTGCAGGGACCTGCCCTGCGAATATGACTTTACATTATACGACACATGACTTTACAAAAATTACAACATTACAAAATTCCTTGTAAATGGTCAATGTTTACAGTATCCATGTTTGACAGTTATATCCCCAACTTTCTATATATATCCCCAAATGTAGATGAATAATGAATGAATGAATGAATGACTGAATACAAAGCAAGTAACTGAATAAAAAACAAAATGGCACCTTCTCGTTGATTTTCTTGATCTCCAGTCCATGCACGCGACCGTTCAGGTCTCCCAGGGCACGCTTGTTGGCGGCGTTCTTGCGGTTGAAGTCGTCCTTCTTTGCCGCCATGAGGCGCTCGGTGCGCCGGCGCATGTCTGCTGATTGGCTGACGGTGCTGGGCTTGGTGGTCGTCGACTCGTTGGCTCGTCGCTCCGCATCACGTGACCTATTGTAGGAGCTTCGGATGCTGTCATAGGCCCCTGGAAACCAAGCAGGAAGTGTCGGTTGAATTTTTACTCACTGTTAAGTTTTGTTTTTATGTTGAGTGATAATTGGGCTTGTACATCGCTATGTCCCATCACAATGACCGCCTCCATTTTGGAAGCATAGGAGCATTGTAATGTTAATTATTATGTTAGTAGTCATGGTTTCTTGGTTCTCGTTTAGTAATTAATCGTAAAATGATTTGTCATTATGGGGAAACATTATCATGTTTGAAACCAGCCACAGCATTTCTCATGCGAGACATAGCAAAACAAAGTTTTCATTAGTCTAGGTTACGGTACATTTATGTTGATTCAGGATTTTACAGTACTACAACTCTGAATATATTCAGAGTCCTCTGAATATGGCAGGGTATCGCCTAAACAATAAAGCCCATGATGCATTCTGATGTACAAGCCGTATACCGTAGGACAGAGGTGTGGCTATCAATGACATCACATATGGGGACGAACCAATAAAAGCCTCCGTCAGAGTCGTACAACCCTCATTACAACACCCTCACCCTTGCTGCTCACCCAGGAAGTTAGAGTTCTTGAGGACGTCCAGCTGTTTGTGGAGCTGCTCGGAGGTGAGGTTCAGGGCCCTGGCTTCTCTCTCCAGGGCGCTCAGCTCCTTGCTGGCCTCAGAGTTGCTGTCCTGGACCACGGTCAGATCCCCCTCTAGGTGGGTCAGCGTGTCCGTGGTCTCCCCAATCTGAGCCCTGTGAGGCGAGAACCAAGTGTGAAGGTGCGTTCACATGGGACGCCGTAGGCATCGCTGGGTCCGGTGTTGGGTTCTAGAGCACGGCGAGGTTAAAACACAGACAAAATCCTCCACAGTTTCAAACAGTCTGTCTTTTTGGACTGTGCTGCAAATCTATTGGTTGGCGAATTACGTCATGCAGCGCGCCGGGTCATTTCGAAGCGGGGCATCGCGTCGCGACACGTCTCAAGTGAACGCACCTTTAACTTCAAGTTAAATGAATAATGTACTGAATGGATGCAGTGCTTTTCAAGGTGCCTTGACCTTCCTTGCTCTTCCTTGGATTTGACCAATGTGCCTTGCTCTGGGAACCAAGGTGTCTTGCTCAAGCACCAGCCTATGGGCGAAACCAGCAACCCTCCGGTGGCCAGGTGGCCGGCTCGCTTCTTTACCTGAGGTCCTCGATGAGCTCCATCAGGGTGCCGACGGCGATGGCCGTGGCGTTGCGGGCGTTGACGATCCCCTGGGCCTGAGCCAGCTTCCGCTCCAAGTCCCGGAAGGCTTCCTCGTAGGCCCCGGTCAGACCCGTGCTCTGGATCTCATGAGCTCGGTCCGCCAGAGTCTTGGTGCGCACCGCCAGGTCCTGGGAACGTCGCAGATAGATCAATAGACGAATCAATAGAGAATAGAGGATCCGATCTCTACACGTTCCCTCAGAAAAGAGGCTGGGTAAACTCTTGTGTAAATGGATAAAGAGACCTCAGAAATCCTGAGGCAGCCATTCGATTGGCTGTGGAACCTTTGCGGTGTTTTAGTGAGACTTACATTTCATTGGTTGTCAGTAAAATTATCTCGTTCAGCAGTAGTTTGTAGACAAAGTTTCTCCCTAAATAAACCACTCCCTTCTGGTTCTTCTAAGCCAGTACCTGGACGATGCGGTCCCAGTCCCCGAAGCACTGATGGCAGGGTTGGCAGGCGGGGAACTGACCGGAGAACCCCCTGGCACACTGGTCACACCTCACCCCCGACACCCCCTGCTTACACACACAGTGGCCCGTCGCCCGGTTACACTGGGCAGACTCGATCCCTCGCCAGTCACAGTCACAGGCTGCGGAGGAGAGGGAGGGAGGGAGGGAGGGAGGGAGGGAGGGAGGGAGGGAGGGAGGGAGGGAGGGGGGATTAGTACTGTACACTGTATACAGGAGTCAGGTTGTGTGGATTGAATGTGTGTCTACACTGTGATGTCATTACCTCTACACTGCGTCCTGGGGTCTCCCCAGTACTTCTCCTGGCAGTCTGTGCAGGTCTTCCCTCCGAAGCCGTCACGGCACTGACACTGGCCAGTGAACTGCAAACAGGGGAAGAGAAACATCATGTTACGCTTTAGAGACGCACGGGCACGCAAATACACAAATGGACACACACCTACAGACACACACACACAAATATTTTAGGATTTTATTTTAGGATTCACTGTGTGTACCCATGTCTAAATGTAAGGGGTATGTGGACAGTGGACAGTGGTAGGGGTGGTGGGGGTGCCGTAAAATGTCCCTTATTTTCAAATCCCAATGTTGACAGCTATGTACACAGCACTCCAGGTGAGAGCTACCTCGTTGCAGGCGGAGCTGACTGAGTTGTGGGGGTCGCAGCCGCAGGTCTCACAGCCGCGGCCGCTGGCCAGGTTCCAGTGGTTGGGTGCGCAGTGGTCACACGCCAGACCAATCACGTTGTCCAGGCACTGGCACTGACCCGACGAGCGCTGGCACACGCATGTGTCTCGCTCCATGCACTGGCTGTTCGTCGTTCCCAGGAAGTTACATGTGCACTCTGAGAGGGAGAGAGAGACAGACAGATGGAGAGGGGATAGAGAGGAAGGATATTATGGATTATTGGATATTATTTTGAAGTTAAAAATTCAGCCGGTGTGACTGAAGGATAATGAACTATAACCATGGGATCTGAAATTAAATAATCTTAAACATTCTTTAGATATAGTGTAAATATTTAGTCTCTTTCTCTTGATATAACTAAAAGATATATCTTGATATATCTAAAAGAGATAGAGAACATAGAGAAAATGTTCTCTATGTTTCCATGCGGTGGAGCGTTTGGTCGTCACTCACTCCTGCAGTTGCGGCGAGATGCGTCTCCATAGTAACCACTCTTGCAGATGCCACAGCTCGGCCCCTCCGTGTTGTAGAGGCACTTCCTGCACTCGCCGCTGCGCCGGTCGCAGGACTCCATGTCCGACATGTCGATGTTGTTGCTGCACTGGCAGGGCTTGCAGCGCCCGCCCGGTTGGGTCGGGTTGCCATAGTAACCCGGGGCGCAGTCGTCGCATCGGGCACCTGTGCATTATAATCATTACTATCATCCATATATTATCAGGGCAGCAGTACTTCAGTTCAGTAGGACGCTAGGCTAAGAAAACTGCATGCTAAGCTGAGATAGCTGTAAGTCTGTAAAACTTGCGGTGGCTGAATGATGATGCTGTCTGGAAAATAACGTGTTTGAAAGTTGATGTTGTCAGACGCTCGCCCAGATTCACACCCGCCTCACTCGGGCTGTTTCTCATTTCTTTTCTTTGACGAATTGTAACTCTGGGTCATCAGGTTCTTAAGCTGTGACTAATCTTTTCACAGTTTCAAACAAAGTATTTATATTTTTTACTTCTGCGATTTTGCCATTCTAATTATTTCATTAGTATTTTTTGAGGCAGGTCTTCCACACAGAGAGGAAGTGTCCTGTGGCAGCGCACCGTCAGTCAGAGGGGGAACTGCACCCATGCAAGAGGAAGGGGGAGGAGAGAGAGAGAGGGTAGGGTGGAGCTGGTGTGTAAGGCATGGGATGAAGTTTAGGGTAAGGGGGGGGGGGGGTCACCACCATTACTCACGCTTGAAAATGATCATTCCAGAGCGTTTAACTATTCCTGTGCCAATAACAGTACAGGGGAGGGAGGAAATAGCAGGTTACTGTTATTGAACCATTCTCCACTCAAGACCCTCCAGAAACAGTTGCCAAGGTGATTAAGTTCATCCATTCATCTCCATACAGATCTCATGTCTCTATTTAAGGATCAATACTCACATGGAATCTGTTGACATTAAACCTTGTGTTTTGCGTAAAGCAGTAGATAAACTGCAGCATTTCAGGGTCGTTTTTTTATCATTCACACATTCTGTTGGCTTTGTAGAGCACGACACAGACAATATTCAGCTATTTACCAGAACCCGGTTTACAGTAATGCATTACAACGCCAACACACTGCTATCAAGTCAACAGCTGCCAATTCACCAGGGCACTAATAACCTAAATAAAATATAAATAATAATAATAATAATAATAATAATAATAATAATAATAATAATAATAAACTAGCTCATAAACTCAGAAACATTTAGAGGATGAGAAGGGAGAGGAGGTGAACAACAGAGTCCTGTAGAGCTCAGGAGGTTTACCTGTGTAACCCTGGATACAGTTGCAGATGATCTGTCTGTCGTGGTTGTCTTGGTAACAGGAGGCAGCAAAGTGCCGTCCACTGTTGGGTCCATCTGGACAGGGGCAGGGCCGGCACTGGCTACCTGACGCCAGAGAGGGGTTGCCGTAGTAACCGTCGGCACATCTGGAGACACAATGAGCAGGGTCATGGCCTCGTGTACGTGAAGGTGCTGTTCAGCACACGGGACTCTCTGTACTGGGATGTGAACCTTCTGGTGGAGGACGATGAATACTGATCATCTTCATCATCATCATCATCGCCCATCAGTTTAATTGATTAATCGATTTAACCTCTTCATCATTACCCACAACCTCTTCGTCATCATCACCATCACCATCATCATCATCATCATCATCATCATCATCATCATCATCATCATCTTCTTGCTCTCCTCCTCCTCCTCCTCCTCCTCCTCCTCCTCCTCCTCATCATCATCATCATCATCATCATCATCATCATCCTTATTGTCATCATCGTCCTCCTCTTCATCCTCCTCCCCCTACCTGTCACACTGATCTCCACCGGTGTTGTCTCGGCAGTTGAGGCAGACTCCGGTCTTCTGCTGGCACTCGGGGGCGTGTCCGTTACACTGGCAGGGCCGGCAGTTGGGGAAGCCCCAGTGTCCGCTCTGGCAGCCGTCGCAGCGCGACCCGAAGGCCCCGGCCCGGCACTGGCACTGACCCGTGGAGCCGTCGCACAGCCGGGACACCGAGCCTTCGATACTGCATCCGCACGCTGCGGAGGAGGGGACATGGAGGAGAGGGGACGGAGGAGAGAGGGGAGAGGAGAGAAGAGAGGAGAGACAAGAGAGGGGAAGGAGAAGGTGGAGGTGAATGAATGAAGTTAAAGGGCCCCTATTTTACCACCAGGTGTGAGTGTGATTAGCCATTACAGGCAATTTTGTCATTTTGTCAAAATTGTCATGTGACTACCCTCGTGTGACATCACAAGTGGGAGTGTCCTCCTGTGTCCACCCAGCTAGTAAAGTCCACTGGGTAGAATGTAGACTGATCACAATTTTGAGACCGCTTGTAATGTAATCACACTCACACCTGGTGGTGAAATAGGGGCTCTTTTTTAGTGTGTCATGTTTTTATAGACTCCAGAGGGCGCCATGTGCAGGTGTTATAACTAATAATGAATAACTATTAATGAATTTAAAAAAAAAAATCTTCTATGCACTGATACCCCAATATTATTATTATTTATTTATGATTTACTACATTGTTACATATACCGATGATTTAAATCGTTATTTGTTATAGTTGACATTAGTTAACATGGGACAGATCAGAAAGCATATATCTTGATCCATCATGAGTTGCTTGGCAATATCAGGATATCTTATAGCATATCATTAATAGATTATTATTTGTTGTTGTAATGTTATGATTACCCACACGAAAAGTTGTGTCCCAATCCCAAAACCAAGTCTGTATTTCAGGTAATATGGTCTGATCAGTCTTTAAACTGTGAAGTCCCACCTTTACACCCGGATGGGCCAAAGCCATAGGTCCCTGGAGCACACTGGTCACAGCGCCGACCAATCACGTTGGGCCTGCAGCGACACTGGCCCCCCCGCACGTCACACAGAGAGCTGATGGACCCCTGGGTGTCGCAGCTACAGGCTGGGGGAGGGGGACGCACACAAACAATAAGGTTTTAGTTAAAATATTTATTAATAAACATATTACTTACAGCTACAGTCTGGGGGAGTACACAGAGACAGAGAGCAAACACACACATGAAGGAGTCATTGTTGTTTACATATGTAGTTACATTACACACACACATTTTGACAGTTGAACTTGAAAAACTCAACGAAAATCTTCTGTGTGAAATTAAATGATGAATTAAATGATGAAATCATTTAATTCATCCTGTAATCAAGTGAAATATGTCATTCATCCATCCTCTCATTAATGCTCTCGCCAGGTGAATGATGCTGTCATCAGGTTAACTATCATTCACCACGTCCCCAGGTGAATGATGTCATTCACCCTCTCATTCACCCTGTCCCCAAGTGAATGATGTCATTCACCCTCTCATTCACCCTGTCACCAGGTGTGTGTGTGTAACTTACGCAGCGCCCCGTCATTGATGACGGCCGACATGCTGGAGAGCAGTTTGGCGCAGGTGTCGCTGAGCGGCGGGCGGCTGACGCCCCGCGGCCCCTCCTGGCAGCGGTAACGCTCCAACGCCTGCCGCCGGCCTTCGGACGCCGCGTCCCCCGCACTGAACATGTCCAGGGAGGAGGGACGGGGGAGCAGGGCTAGCTATGGGGGGGGAGAGGGGGGGAGGGAGCGACAGACAGACAGAGAGAGAGAGATAGAGATAGAGAGATGTTTTTATATTAGAAAATGTTTTATTCAGTAATATTTCAATGTTAACTGATATTATTGTTATTATAATGTTATTATACGGCTTTGTTGAATACTCAATTCTGATTGGTCAATTAAGGTGTTCTACGGTCTGTTATTTCTGAATTGTTGCTATGGTCGCTATTTCCAATCTAACTATTTTTGTTAGCAGAAGCAATAAAATCATTTTAAATCAATAAAATCATTTTTGTTGTTATATTTTGTGTCAAATGATTGTTTTAGTAAGTAGCCGAGTAATAAGCGGGATAATGTACAGCGAGCCGGTCATTATCCCTTACATCATGTCTAATATTGTATATAATATTGTAACCTTCCCTCTCAGGTGTGAACTCACAGAGTCTATGAGGAGGATGGTATCCGCTCCGCCTCCAGCGACGCTGTTGGCATCGCCGTAGCGTGTGAAATCCAGGCGAAGGGTATAGGCCACGCCCCTCTCCAGACACACGGGCCGGGGAACCACCACGAACCTGCACACACACACACACACACACACACACACATGTTGCAGTTCCAGTATTCTGTGTGTGTGTGTGTGTGTCTGCGTGTGTATGCGGATGCGCAGACTTGTGTGTGTGTGTGTGTGTGTGTGTGCGTCTGCGTGCGTGTGTGTGTGTGTGTACCGGGACCCAGCAGGTAGAGTGGTGGTCAGTCTGTCGTCAGCAGGGATGGTGTTTCCACAGGGGCTGCTGGTGGGGATGGACCCGGGCCGGACCACCGTCACTCGGACCTCCTCCCAGTCACGCAGCAGCTGCACCACCCAGCAGTGACGATCAACTTTATTACATAGCTTTGTTAAATACTCGATTCTGATTGGTCAATTACGGCATTCTACGGTCTTTTATTTCTGAATAGCAGAACGTTGCTATGGCCGCTATTCACCTGGACATTAACAGTTTTTTGTGTGTAATAATAATAATAATAATAATAATAATAATAATAATAGTAACATGTATAGTCCCCCTACCACGCTGACCTGGGACTCGTATCTCAGCAGGATGTCGTACTCCATGGAGTAGGGAACGTCTGTGATGCTGAACTCCAGAGACCCCCCCTGGGAAACCCTGGCGAAGCCCAGACCCGTCCAGGAGGGGGGGCGGCCTGGCTGGTGCTCTCTGGACTCCACTCGGCAGCCCTGGAACACACACATATATTATACACACACATATAGACACACACACACACACACACACACATATATATATATATATATATATATATATATATATATATATAATATATATAATATATATATATATATATATATATATATATATATATATATATATATATATATATATATATATATATATATATATATATATATAATACACACACATAGACACACATATATATTATACACACACATATAGACACACACACACACCCATCAACCCATTATATTCAGTACAACCACCATTTTTCTTTTCTTTATACACGTCGTTCCTGATGTAAAAGGACCTTTAGTCTGGTTGTGTGGTAACACTGATGTATGTACCCCGAAAATTCGCTATTTTTAACTTTTGGTAATGTATGCTTAACAACACATTTCAAGCATTTTCAAGTTATAATTGTAAATTGTAAAAGTATATAATATAACTGTCTTGCACTTCAATGGTAACAACAACAATCCATAGCCTAGTAGCCTAGAAATCTAAAGGAGCCCTTATCTAAATAGTGAACTCTGTTCTCAACCACCAGAGGGCAGCAGTCTCACCTGTCCCATCTTGGCCAGCTCTGCTTCATACAGGAAGTGGTCCAGAGCCATGAAGAAGTACCCAGACTCCACCTGGGTGCACTGGCGCCCCGCCATGTGACTCCGACAGCGGCACTGCCCACTCTCCATCGTACACCTGAAGGAAATGACAGTCAGAGTAACAGTTGAGAACGTTATTTACATCGAAACCTCTTGAAAATTAAATATACGAAACAATCGACACACTGAATTTTTGACATCAGTATGAAATCGTATGTGATCTGTGTAAGCTCACTTGTAACCTGCTCAATTGATCAATTGTTAAATCGGTATGTTGGTTAATTGGTTAATTGGTTGGCTTCACTCACTGGTTGTCCAGGGCTCCTCCCACATCGCAGTCACACCCACGGCAGCCGTTGATGTCATGGCTCAGAGCCCAGTGTTCTGGCTGGAGGACAGACAGACAGGGAGACAGACAGGGAGACAGACACAGCAGGTGGAAGAGGAACAGAGAGACAAGCAGAGGTCAGGAGGAGCCAATTACGATGAAGACAATTGAGTCACAGAAAACTGAAGCTTGCGTTTAATGACGTGTCAGCTACTGCACAGAGCTCTTGTATTATTACACGTGTTTCTACAACATCTGTAAACATGTTCTCCTTCTAGAGCCCAAATTACTCTACGCCACCACCACCCGTGTCTCTACGGCGACTCTACGATGTCGCCGTAGAGACACGGTATCACCAGTCTGAATTTGTGACTTGTGGCGAACTACGCCCAGAATCACAGAACCAAGTATAACTTTGGCCTTAAGCACCCTGACGGTCTGTCTGTCAGAGAAGAAGATTCCACCTCTGACCTCTGACCTCTGACACTGATAGACGCCAGACCGTTTTAGATCTGTTGTAACTCACACTCGCCACCAACAGGCGCCCAAATCCCTGGGCTAAATTTAGACACTGAGGCCAGGAAGGAGTTGACATTTCTGGCTACTATTCCTGGCTGAGTGGGCCAGGGGGGCCGGGGTGGCGGGGAATGGGAAGTTATAAACAGGTGGTAAAACAGCACATAACACCTTGGTGTGGAGGGAGGGAGGGAGGGAGGGACATTTGGGTGAGAGAGAGGAGAGAGGAGAGAGGAGAGAGGAGAGAGAGAGAGAGAGAGCTGACGAGGACACCAAAATATTGAGGAGGACAGGACAGGTAGGACATGATCCAGTAAGAGACTAGGTTAAACAATAGTTTCAAAATCAAAATCCACACTGTGTGTGTTAATATTTATTGTTATTTCAAATGTCTCGTACTTCTGTGACACCCACATTTCACCGAGAACATCTTTATCTTAACCAAGTTCTACTGTTAATACTGTGAAAATGAATTACTCCTATTTTACATCTTCATCTAATCTTATTTTGTTTTGGGATACGATACAGTATCTATGGATTGGATCGATGATCGATGTCATGTCATGTGACCTCCACCATGTGACCTGGGAGGGTGATGGTGTGATGTGGTCTCACCAGACACTGGTCGCAGCCCCGTCCGGTCACCAGACGCTTGCAGAAGCAGTCTCCGCTGACCGGGTCGCACTGGGCACGACCCGAGACCGTACCTCTGGGGTCACACCGACACGCTGGACACAGGGGAGGGGTCAAGGGTCATGAGGTCAAGAGGTCACAACAGTCAATTCAAATACCGTGTTAGCTTAGAACAGTATAGGTAAAAAATATACTATAACAATGACACAATTTCCTGATAACAACATATCAATTACTTTGTTATCAGGAGAGTGTGACATAGTTTTGGCAAATGGTTTGAATTGTATTGTTATTAATATAAACACAGACACTTACAGCATTAAAACACATTTAAGCATGTTTCCCTTGGGGATAAATAAAGGAATTATCTTTCTATTTATCCATATTGTAAACATATTCAGAAGAAGAATACTTTTGTCCAAGCTGTAATGTTTTGAGGCTCTGATGAGTCTGTAGTCCGTTCCAGACTAAACACCATTAGGACGTCTTCACAGCTGCCTCAAAGTGCAGGGTTTCAACAGGCATGCGCTTATTCACTCGCCGGTCATCTTGATTTCAAGGCACCCTGGGGGGACATTCTTTCGAGTTTTGCCAGATTGTATTCAGTATTTTTCTAAACGTTGGTTAGCAAAGCAACGGTTTGTCTAACTTTCTAGCGGTTTGTTTGCGACCTTGAGTACAGGGTAAAACAGTCTCTCCTGATTTTACAAACCCACTCTCTGCTTCTGTGGTAGGAAATTGTTGGAAAAGAGTCATCTTTTCTGAACAACGTGCATTTAGGCACACAGCAATGGGCCGACTCCGGCAAGACAGCGATGGTAAAAACCGCTCCAGGCTGCGCTACTCAGTATCAGCCTCAAAAAAATAAATGTCAGAAGTCAGCTTCTGGAATCGTCCCCCCAGCATTTTTTTGAATTCAAACTGGCCGCCAGGGGAATAAGGCGAATGATCAACTAATCAGAGTTTGGTCGTCACGGTATCCCGGCCGGGGGGTGATGTCACTTCCTCTCTGTACTCATGTACTCACGCTGGCACCCCTGGGGGTCGTCGGCGCTGAGTCCAAAGAAGCCGGTCCTGCAGCGGTCGCAGCGGGGACCCTCCACGTGGGCCTTGCAGCGGCACTGCCCCCCCACCGTGCCCTGGGCCCGGTCCGTGTGGCTGTCGCACAGACCCCCGTTCTGGGAGCCGTCCGGGTCGCAGTCACACGCTGGGGACGGACAAGCGGAGGCCAGGTTTACACGTGCGGTTAACATTGCGGTTAACAAATGGTTCTAGCGGTATCCGAAAACAAACTTAGCGGGGGAAACTACATTTCCACAAAAGAAATCCCAGAGAAGTTGGACCACTGACCACTCATTGGGCCGATTTGGAGAACACAAACCCCGGCCGATGATGTCACCGGTCCAACTCTAACCAGATTTCTTGGCAAATCTTGCAAATTCTCCACCAGACACGTATGAAGCAAACCCTTTCATACTAGAAAATAGCCAAGCGTGACGGTTCCCCTTCAACTGGGAACATCAAACACTTGAAAAGTGTTTTTATGTCATGTGATGCCAAGTCAACCACACACACGTCTTTGTACTGTCATGTTTCATCTGTATGTACGTATTTATGTATTGCAGGCTGATCTATATGGTATGTATGGTAGTTCACATGTATGGAGATGTATGGGGGGGGGGGGGGTCATAGTTATCATCACAACTCTGTTTGGTAGAGAGAATATCTACACACACTCACACACACACACACACACACACACACAATCTAGTCCGTCCCCCCCCCCCCCCCCCCCCCCGCTCCCGACTCACCGACGCAGACCTGGGGGTCCCGGGTGTCCCTGCGGGGGTCTTTGTAGTAGAAGGGTTCACACAGGTCACAGCTGCGGCCCATGGTGTTGTGGAGGCAGTCGTCACACACCCCCCCGCTCACGTTCCCCGTCGCCAGGAACACGGCCATGTCGAAGTGGCACTGGCTGGAGTGACCGTTACAGTCGCACTCTGGAGACACACACACGAACACGCACACGAACACACACGCACGCGGAGACACACACACACACACACACACACACATGCACACACACACACACACACATTAGATTAGATGGATTGAAACCAACACGAACTAGTGAATTCCTCCTCCTCCTACTATTCTTCCTCCTCCCTTCTCCACCCCCCCCCCCCCCCCCCCAACCTCCCCTCTCCTCCTCCACCCCCCCCCTCCTCCTCCTCCTCCTCCTCTACTCACTCTTGCATGCGTTAGCCTCGCGTCCCTCTGCAGGTCTCCAGGGACGGTCGTTGTGGAAGTCATCACACTGCTCACAGTTCAGCCCCTTGGTGTTATGGTTGCACACACACCTGCCGTGCACCTGGGGAGGAAGAACCGCAGGTCAGACAACCACTCCCTATCGCCCCTAGTGGCCCTCCGAGGAACCACACGTAAAGTGTGGCGTTTGTTTTGTTACGTTGTGTTGCGTTGCATTCGTTTTGTTTGTTTACTTGTTGTGTATCTGTCATGTTTAGTTTTCCACTCACCATTCCCTCGATGTCGTGTTGTGTTACTGTGTGTTGTGGTGTTGTTGTGTTGCGTTTCCCCCCCCTACTCACCATTCCCTCTATGTTGTCGTTGAGGCCGTCGATGGGGGCGCACTCGGAGGCGTGTCCGTAGCAGAAGCAGTTGCCCCTGACGACCATCTCGTACATGGCGTAGTAGTACTTCTCTTTGATCTCCGCGCGCGGGTCCAGCAGGTTGTCACCCAGAGTGTGGAGCTTGGTCAGGTTCACCCTCAGGTTGGTGATCTTAAGGAGGTCTGGGGAGGAGGAGGAGGAGGAGGAGGAGGAGGAGGAGGAGGAGGAGGAGGAGGAGGAGGAGGAGGAGGAGGAGGAGGAGAAAGGTTTATTACACATATTTATTCCTAATTCTTTCTCTTTCTCTTTCCTTCTCAAAATGATGGATATGAGGAAATGATGAAAATGTGTGTGTGTGTCTGTGTGTGTTTCTGTGTGTTTGTATGTGTGTATGACATAGTGTATGTATAATAGGCTATATATGTATAATACACTATATATTTACACTATGCACCAAATACCACATTTCTGGGATACCTGCAGAAGTACATGTTATCTTATATGAGTACAGCAGCACAGACATGACAACCAGCAGAGAGGGAACCTGGCTGTCTGTTGTACGGGGGGGGGGGGGGGGGGGGGGTGATAACCTCTGGCTAATAGCATCTGTCTCGTTTAACCTGTCACACAGCCAATCAGATGCAGCCGTTGGCAGAACATTCTGATGATGTCGTCCAGCTGTTCTCTGGTAGCAGAGACGAGGAACACATGCTGGGCTCAACACGCACATGCACCCGCACACACACACACACACACATGCGCGCGCGCGCACACACACACACACACACACACAGGTTTTGACAGCTGCTACATGTAGTATTTTGACAGCATCAGTATTACATTTACAGTTTTCCTCCATACCAGCTAGTACTACTGGCTACTATTGGCTTCAGTGCTGCAGTACTGTATTTGTTGAATACTCGATTCTGATTGTGAATTACGGCATTCTATGGTTATTTCTGAATAGCAGACCGCTGCTATGGACGCCATTTCCAACCGTAGAATCTAACAGTTATATTTTGTGTCAAATGATTAATTTCTTTAGTAAGTAGTCGTGTAATAAGCGGGATAATGTACAGCGAGCCGGTCATTATTGCGAGAAAAAAAAAAACACTCGCTGTACATTATACCTTACACACAGTATACTACACTAGACTACTACACTACACTACACACACACACACACACACACACACACACACACACACAGTAGCTCTAGACCTTGAGATGTGTGTGATATTGTACTGTTATATACACAAAGTCGCATACACACTCACAGACACACAAGGCATGCACACACACTAAGAAAATGAAAACGCGGCAAAATGAATGTGCAAGCACACACACACACACACACACACACACACACACACGTCTTAGGTTTCGCAGACCTTGAGAGACAAATCACCACTCCTCTCTCCCCCCCCCCCCCCCCCCCCCCCACACACACACACACACACACACACACACACAGCCCTGACATTGTTCCTGTACCTGGCAGGATACAATACGCTCTATTCAGCCCACTGTACCTCCCGGGACCCGATGCTCCGGGACACGCCCTCATATTATACCTGCTGGGGGCTTCTGGGTATTCTGTGTTTGATACGTAAGGGATAATGTACCGCAGCCATTCTAATGACCGGCTTGCCTATGTGTGTAGGAATGTGTTTGTGAGTGAGTTTGTGTGTCTATATCTCTCTCTGTTTTTGTGTGTGGCTGAGAGGGTGTGTGCACGTGTATGTATACACACACACACACACACACACACACACACACACACACACATGCACACAGGCGCACACACACAGCCACCTCTGTAGTGTCCTGCCCTCTACACACGACCCAGGCTAGCTTCTGAGAAGGTCCCACAAGGCCAGGGGGAGATACGGGGGAGTGAGAGGTCCAGGAGGAGAGACAGCTGCTTTACACATCCTCCCCTCCTACCCTCTCTCACCCCCACGCTATGCTACTGCTGCCCGGAACGGCCTCCTCACCCCTCCAGAGAGCTAGAGGTCTGTCTCCGTCTGTGCGGAGGGGGGTTCTCTGTCCGGTGGAAACATCCTAATGAT
>JAOPHQ010001858.1:0-10000 GCA_030340625.1 Merluccius polli | reverse complement strand
CACACATCCCCCCCCCCCGCCCCCCCCCACACACACAGACACCTGCCCAGTGGAACAGTGTGTGCTGCAGACCGGACATGTGTGACCCTGATAAACACGCGTGTAAGACAAGTGACCCTCTGTACCCCTCCGTCACCATGGAAACGCCATGCAATCACCATGGCGACATGATGGAAACAAGTATAAATAGTGACTACTTCCTGTAACCCCACACAAGAAACACACGCATGCACACACACACCAGTAAAAGTGTCAGTCAGTATGTTGCCGTCATTAAGCAGCAGTCCATTTCTGACGCCTTGTCTTCAAAGCTCTCATTGAAGAGCTAAACAACTGTCTATCACTATCTATCTCTCTCTATTTCTATCTCTACTTCTATCTCTCTATCTAGCTCTGCCTCTATCTCTCCCTTTATCTATCTCTCTGTATATCTCTCTCTGTATCTGTATCTGTATCTGTCTCTGTCTCTGTCTCTCTCTCTCTCCCTCTCTCTTGATCTAGCTGTCTTTCTCTACTTTCCATCCATGGTAGCCACTCTGTTTTTCTCTTCATAAAATCTCTTGTTTACCACAACCCCTGCCAAAACACTGGAGCATTATGAACAGACCCCCCCCCCCCTCTCTCTCTCTCTCTCTCTCTCTCTCTCTCTCTCTCTCTCTCCCTCTCTTTATATATATATATATATATATATATATATATATATATATATATATATATATATATATATATAAACCTATCTCTCTCTCTCTCTCTCTCTCCCTCTCTCCCTCTCTCTTTCTCAGGTTGCCATGGTGAGTGGGTGATTAAACCCATCCACAGCTGTATCTTGTTCCTGTGTGTGTGTGTGTGTGTGTGTGTGTGTGTGTGTGTGTGTGTGTGTGTGTGTGTGTGTGTGTGTGTGTGTGTGTGTGTGTGTGCGTCCGTGCACACGCGCGCGCGTGTGTGTCTGTGTGTGTGTGTTTTATTCCTCTCCAGTGGGGTTTGGTGAAAGAAAAATAAAAGGAAGAAACAAACTAACAACAAACAAATAAAATATGTTGGCGATTAAACACACTTTTCATGTTCCTCCTCCTCCTCCTCCTCCTCCTCCTCCTCTAGATAATAACAGGCCTTAGCATTAGCCGGGCTAGTGGCCGTCCAACTGCCTGTGGTCTGATACCACAGACGTGCTAGCTAGCCTGTTTCACTTGAGATGCGTGGGAAGTGTGGAAACGAAACACAAGAAGTGTTGTCAAAGTGAAATCTCTTTTTCCTGTTGAATTAGCTTTAACTCATAGCACCCACGCATAACACCCCCTCATATGTTCTATATCTTCTGTAGGACTACGAGGGAAGTAGCAGTGGAGGTATTAGCTATAGAATACTGGCAGTAGCTTGTGTGTGTGTGTGTGTGGGGGGGGGGGGGGGGGGGTAGCAGCAATGCTAACAGTGTTAGCATTAGCTGTAGCGCAAGCAGTAGTGTTCAAATTAGCGGAGGCAGCTTTAGCGGTAGTGGGTAGCAGTAGGAGCATAGGTAGAAGCGCAAGCGGCAGCACTGTCAGCAGCAGATTTAGCAGTAGCGGCGGTAGCTGCACTGTTAGCAGTAGGCTACCAAAGAAAGTAAGAAAGAAAAGGTAACGCATTCAAAGCAGCGCCAATGGGGGTGCGGTAATTGAATGGTAATTGAGAAGGCCCTGTTGAGTCTCCTTTTAAAATGTCTCTGGCGGTACTGTTGGCGGTAGCGGCGGTAGCTGTGCGGTTAGCGGTTGTTGTTAGCCAGGCCAGGCTCACCGTTCTTGGACTGCCACCAGGACTTCTTGCGGTGCGGTTTGAAGGTGGTGATGACGTTGTCGATGCGGTGACTGATGGTGTTGTACACGGGGTCGTAGGGTCGCCGCGAGTCGCACGAGAAACACTTCTTATCATCCTGGGGGAGAGAGAGATCTTAATATTAACATTGTATCTGTATTATGCTGTTATATGCTTTGGCAATTTGATAGTTCGATAGAAGAAGAACCTGCTGTAGATGGACCAGTAGGTTGCTGACAGTGTTGGGGAAGTTACTTTTAAAAAGTAGTGTTTGCTCGTTACTCGTTACTTCTTAAAAAAAGTAATCCCTTACTTTACTTAGTTACCCTCTATGGAAAGTAATTTTTTACGTTACTCGTTACTTTTACATTACTTTTATGGTGCTCGACTTTGGGCAGAACCCTATCTCATTACCTAAATGTGTATGGGCCTACATAAAGTTGTACTATGGAGGACATAACAGGTATTTCTTTTGTGCTCTTTATTATAAAAAATACCACAGAGCACTTGTTGAAGAAAACAACAATACAAACAATAATACCAAATAGCATCTTATGGGCATGTAGGTGAACACAAAACACATACATACATAACTCTTACATTAAAGAGGCTACACCGAAATTGGTGCAAAGCTATAGTGCAAATTGTATCAAATCAAGGCTAGGAAAACATGATGAAAACCTCAAAATGGCTCATATGTCTCAAAACAAAACATGCCATACAAAACAGCGGTAAAAGCTAGCGTGTGAGTCCGGGAGAGGGCTCCTCTCCTCGGACACATTACTCTGAAGCCCTGGTGACGGTCTGGAAGTGCGGATTAATAAATAAAATAAAATAAACAGCGGTTAAAGCTAGCGAGTGAGTCCGGGAGAGGGTTACGGCAGTGGACAAAAGTTTCTGGCCAGGGCACAGTGTACACCTCACACTATTGCTAGTAGCAGCCTCACTGTGGAATGAGCGCCCGCAACTATTGTGCAAGCGCGCAGCTGAGGCGGTGTCGCTGTCAAATCTGTCCCTGGGAAAAGTAACGTTCTGCCCAACTGAAAAAGGAACTACGTTTCATTACCATATTGTCACTAGTAACGCGTTACACTACTTTTTACCCGAAAAAGTACTGTTACTGTAAGTTACTGTAATGCGTTACTTTGTAACGCGTTACAGTAACGTTACCTTGTTACTTTGTAACGCGTTACACACAACACTGGTTGCTGATTATACAGTAGGGTCCTCTGGCCTAGACTCACCAGTAAGTGGCTGACTATACAGTAGGGTCCTCTGGCCTAGACTCACCAGTAAGTGGCTGACTATACAGTAGGGTCCTCTGGCCTAGACTCACCAGTAAGTGGCTGACTATACAGTAGGGTCCTCTGGCCTAGACTCACCAGTAGGTTGCTGACTATAAGGTAGGGTCCTCTAGCCTAGACTCACCAGTAGGTTGCTGACTATACAGTAGGGTCATCTAGCCTAGACTCACCAGTAAGTGGCTGACTATACAGTAGGGTCCTCTGGCCTAGACTCACCAGTAGGTTGCTGACTATACAGTAGGGTCCTCTAGCCTAGACTCACCAGTAAGTGGCCTGCTATACAGTAGGGTCCTCTAGCCTAGACTCACCAGTAAGTGGCTGACTATACAATAGGGTCCTCTGGCCTAGACTCACCAGTAGGTTGCTGACTATAAGGTAGGGTCATCTAGCCTAGACTCACCAGTAAGTTGCTGACTATACAGTAGGGTCCTCTAGCCTAGACTCACCAGTAAGTGGCTGACTATACAGTAGGGTCCTCTGGCCTAGACTCACCAGTAAGTGGCTGACTATACAGTAGGGTCCTCTGGCCTAGACTCACCAGTAAGTGGCTGACTATACAGTAGGGTCCTCTGGCCTAGACTCACCAGTAAGTGGCTGACTATAGGGTCCTCTGGCCTAGACTCACCAGTAAGTGGCTGACTATACAGTAGGGTCCTCTAGCCTAGACTCACCAGTAAGTGGCTGACTATACAGTAGGGTTCCCTCTTGCTGAGGCCGCAGGTGGACGAGGTCTTGAGGCTTTTCTCCCTGCCCACCAGTAGGTCTCCGGTGGCCGGGTAGCAGCTGCCCTGGGCGCAGCCATGGGCGTGGTCCGGCTCGTAAGCCACGGACGCCGCCAGCACTGTTGGGGGGGAGGAGAGAGAAGCAGGAAGTTAGATTAGAAGTTAAAACAGGAAATGGCGAGAGGGAGCGTCCTACGCATCACCTTAAAGGTCACGGTATAATTCAAACAAAATCTGTAATTGGTGTGTTCGCACAGACAAAATAGCGACCAGATTGGGGGAAAAAAAGAAATGCAGAGCTTTAATTCTTGATGGCGAACACGAGCGTAGACTCGCCACTTTCACTCATAAATGACGACATCATTCTTTGAACATTGTTTTCTGACGCTGTGAAACTGAATGTTATTTAATTCACATATAACAGCAAATTGATGCGAAGCGCTGATGGTGACGTGGCAAGCTGTAAACATTTTGCAGGAAGCTCGTTGGCAGGGAGGCAGCAAGTTGATGGCTTAAGATGTTGTCCAGTTTCCTCAAGAGTTTTGTAGAGTCCTGTTTGTCAAGTTACTTTTATTTGAATGTAGAGGTGAAACGTTTTTGTTCAATGTGGAATTACTGATAGTTTGTCTAATGTTTTGAATTGTATCCCTAAAGAAGTAAGCAAACTCATTGCATTTATCGGTGGATAGGAGCTCAGGGGCGGGGCGGTTAGTCAGCCTATCAACAGTGGCAAATGAAATGCGTGCATTATTAATATTTTTGTCGATGATGTCAGAGAAGGAAGAAAAAGACAATAATATAATAATATACGCCATTTGGTGGTGACAAAATGCGGCCCAGACCACCTCCGAATGTGGTCTGAGCGATCGGATCTCAATGCGTCTTCGGTGCATCCACACCTGTACTTAGAGCGGCCCCGCTTGTGATCGGATCACCCATGACGCATGTTAATGCCAGGTGTGAACAGGGCCATCGAGACAGTCCAACGGTATCAAGTAAGTGTGTTATCATTGGGTTGTCAATTTGAATGTTAAAATCTCCTGAGACATCAGTCATATTCCATGGAAATGATGGATAGCAGTTCAGGAGACCATAAAAGAAACTACTAGAATACTTGGACTGTATAATCAGGAGTAAAACACGAGGAGAGCGTTTCAGTAGAGCAGCAAGACATTCAAATGATGAGATGTCTCCAAATGATACCTGCTTACACTGAAACATGTCTGAATGAGAATAAAATAAGAGCTACTTCTCCCCCTTTCTTATCAACTCTGGGGGCCAAATCAAGCCACGGGTCAGTAAGGAAGATGAGATCTAATTTATGATTAAAAATCAGGTCACTAACTACCTAGTGGCCATGTTGGTCAGTTTGATGGGGAAACCTTTTTAAAATCCTTTGACAAACCATGACAACCGAAAGGAAATACAGTCTAAATGCTAGATTCAGCAAAGTTTACCCACCGGACTAACCAACATGGCTGCCAGGTGGATAAGGTCCGTTGTGCAACTACAACCGAGCCGCTCACCCACTCCCGCATCAGAGGCGTCACCTCCTGCTCCTCCAAAACCTCCCCTGGCTACCCATCAAACAACGCTCCAAAATACGCCTCAGATGACTTACAAAGCTCTCCTCGCCCCGTCTCCTTCATCCCTCGCCCACATCCCCACCCACACCCACACCCCCACCTGCAGCCTCTGATCCTGCATATCCTCCCTCTAAAAACTCCCTCTTAAAACACAGCTTTTTAAAATGTCTGTATTGTAATTATTGTCGTTGTTGCGTCTTAATTTCTTGTGTATCCTCTCATCCTGTTGCTGTTTTGCTGGTGTGGTGTGGGAGAGGGCTGGGTACAGTGATAGAGATACGCTGATATCACCGCCACTATACCCAGCTGGTGTTCACCTCACATCTCCTAGAAAGGTTTAGTCACGGGCCGGTCCACTTTATCCTCACCCAGCCACGGTTAAACAGTCTCTATGGTTACAAGAAAAGGGGGCATGTTCCTACTCTGTCTATTTTCAGAGCGTGACATTTAGAAGCAGGGTTTTGTACAGAAGACCCCTTCACATGGTTCACTGCTGCCGGGATCGGAGGGTCTGTTGTAGGGTGAGGGACCACCTGCTGTGACCCTGACCATCACCACCACCACCACTTCCACCTCCACAACCAATCCTAACCAGCACCACCACCATCATCATTCAAAAAGGGACACCGGAAGACCTAGGACTGTGGATATATACAAACATGAAGCAAAGCAGCATTTGCCTACCATTTTTACACCACTCTCACTCAGATGGTTTCGTAATATAAGTTTGCTGCTTTGCTCACTTCCATTTCTTTTCTCGTGCACTGATTCCCTTAAGCTGAACAGCCAATCAGAGTGATTTCTCTCACCGACGGCCTCCGTCCCCGATTCAACATGCTGAATCGGCCGAAAAAACGCAGACAAGGGCCGATTAGTGCCAACGGTGCGGGACACACCGCAAAAACTATGGCCACAGACGCTCACTGACAGCCCGACCGTTGGCCCGGTGTGTCAGGGCCTTAAGTGAGCGGGTGGGAGTGCGAGTGTGTAAATAAATCTTCCTCACAACCAACAGTCATCACGCATTCCACAGGACGCCTGGAGCCACCAACACACACTGTGTGTGTGAATGCATGCATGTGTGTGTGTGTGTGTGTGTGTGTGTGTGTGTGTGTGCATGAGTGTGTGTGTGTGTAGTAATAAGTATGTGTGTGTTGCAGTGCGTTTGTGTGTGTATTAATAAGTATGTGTGTGTGTGTGTGTGTGTGTAATAATAAGTGTGTGTTGCAGTGCGTGTGTGTGTGTATTAATAAGTATGTGTGTGTGTGTGTGTGTGTGTAATAATAAGTGTGTGTTGCAGTGAGTGTGTGTGTGTGTGTGTAATAATAAGTGTGTGTGCTTGTAATAATAACTGGATATTACAGTGTGCGGTCGTGTTGTCAGCCAACAGGTGCTCCCAATCCGTCCGGCGATGACTGAATACTTTCTATTGAGCAGAAACATCTTTTCATTAATATCCAGACACCCCATACCACATACAGACTCCTACAGCACACAGCCACTAATATCAACAACAGAGTTTAGCTATCATAGTTTAGTTTTGTCCGTTCTCCATCGATTCTGGAAACTATAGGCTCGATTAGAACCAGGAAAATAATCCTGACCGACGCTTCTAAGCAGACACGCAGCAAACAACCTCTGAGAGTGTTTGCTTATGTTGAAACCAGCGTATTAATGCGTCGCTCCACTGCTGCTCCGTGGTTCATAATAAGCAGGTTTACAGTGGGGGGGGGGCATGTAACCTGAGGAGGAGAGCACTGGCAGCCCTTCGCCCCTGGTTAAAAAGGAGCCTCCGCAGTCCCTCAGAGAGCCACAACGCAACCTGAACCCCTGATCTTTGGTCACCTCCGACCCTCGGCGTGGAGAAATTAGCGGTGAAAGTGTTTCACGTTAGCGGTGAAAGTGCTCTAAATTAGCCGTGGAGAGCAACGTGGGGTTTTACAAAACACAGACAGACAGACAGATACAGTTCCACTGTTAAGTGTAAGTTGTTAAAAAACTGTTGACTGCTAAACATACGATAGTACTTTTACTACTGTCCTATTTTCTGTGAGCCATAGTACATGTGATTAAGCAGCAGGTAGGGGTGAGGGGGCATCTTGCTCTAGGATGCCTGCAGGTAGACTGTGGACATCGGGGATCGAACCCGGAAGCTTTCAGCTGAGAGTTGAACACCCTCACCACCACTATATCCTGCACCTATAATGTATCATATATATATATATATATATATATATATATATATATATATATATATATATATATATATATATATATATATATATACTGTATATATATAATGATATATAATGATAACTATCATATATTATATCATATAGTCAGTATAATCAGAATATACTGTATATGTTTGCATGTATTGATTTTAAATACAAAATTATACATTACTATAATCAGAGGCCTGACCTTCAGGGTCTTGTTAACATATCTGTACTCCTGGGAACCATCTGGGAGCAGATTTCACATGGACACTCCACACACACACACACACACACACACACACACACGCGCGCGCATGTACACAAACACACACAAACACACACACACACACACCTGGAAGGGACTTGGCAGCTTGGCAGCGATCTTAGGCTGCTGCTGCCAGCCGAGTACGTAAAGAAAACACACACACGCTAATCACACGCACACACACACGCACACACACATTGAATAAAAACACAAAAAGACAGAAAAATCTGACAGCAAAATGCCAAAGAGAGAGTAGAGGAGAGCGAGAGTGAGAGAGAGAGAGAGAGAGAGAGAGAGTACCTGCCAACTGTACCAAGACATCAGAGACACATACTTCCCACAGATTACAAACATCCAAAACAACTTTAAAACATGTCTAATAACGCTGTGATGGGAAAAGTACGTCCAGTGGAATAAAACCACTTGAAAGACTGTCAGAGACGGTGTGTATTACTGCACCGTGCTGATCTCTGTACATACATATACTGTACATACAAACACCACAGAACCCTTTAAATACATTTGTACAATTATATTCTGTTTTTATTTTAAGTTATCTGTACACACATACACAGCTCTGTTTACATCACATATATTTATTCTAGTATATCTTTAATTGTATTTTTGTTTTTACTTCACTCTTGCTTTGGCAATGTAAACATGTTTCCCATGCTAATAAAGCCCCTTCCAATTGAATTGAAATGAATTCAGAGACAGAGAGAGAGAGAAAGAGATACAGAGCGAGAGAGAGAGAGCGAGAGAGCGAGAGAGCGAGAGAGAGAGAGAGAGAGAGAGAGAGAGAGAGGGAGAGAGAGGGAGAGCGAGCGAGACTTTGATGTGATAAAAAACATCCCTTTGCAACTGGATATCCACTCGACCATTGGCACACACTCAAAGGTGTGTGTGTGTGTGTGAGAGAGAGAGAAAGAGAAGCAGGGGAGATAGATGTGGATGTCTGTGTAATCTCTCAGTTTCTCCCTCTTAAGTTTGTAACTGTCTGTGTGTGTGCGTGTGCGTGCGTGTGTGTGTGTGTCTTTGTCTGTTGGCGTGTGTCTGTAAGCTGTTGTTTGTGTGTGTTTGTGTTTGTCTGAAGCCTTTCATTCAGGAACGATCAAGACACATCATCAGTTACAAGGCAACGGTCCTGCTGTGAAGTCATTGGTTTAGCCAATAAGTAGTAAACCCTAATCCCCAATAACAGTCTTAGAAACAACACAGTTCTATATTTACGTTATCAGTTTTCATCATCCCTGTCAAGTGCAGTGTGATCTGCCTTTAGCATCCAAAAAACACCCATGATAATTAACAACAGGTAATGTAACTAGTGCAGGGCCTAAACTCTCAAAACTATAATTTCCGGTCATTGTTGATGGACGGTAGTTTTAGTCATTAAAGATCCAGTTTATTGACTATAGATTTTGTTTGATCTATAGTTTGTTTGATATTGATCAAAATGAAATAAATGATGAAGAGTCAAACCAAACCTCTCTTCCTCTTTTTTGCCCTCTCTTTTCTCTCGCTCCATCTTACCATTGAGTTATCCCTCCCTCTGTCTATCTACCCTCTCTCTCTATTCTCTCTCCCTCTCTCTCTCTCTTTCTATTCTCTCTCTCTCTCTCTCTCTCTCTCTCTCTCTCTCTCTCTCTCTTCCTCTCGACCTTAAATGGAGAGGAGAGAAGGAATGCAGGGCGACAGCTGAAAGGAGAGGAGGCAGTGGGGGGGAAATATCTCCAAGAATATCATAAAATGGCATAGACAACCTTGTTTCTCTGTCTGTCTGTCTGCCAGCCTGCCTGTCTGCCTCTCAGTCTGTTTATCTTCGTAATCTTCTTCTTAATCTCGGTGGTTTGTCACTGACTTCATGCAGATCGTGAGCAACAGGTCAGAGATTTGCCAATCACATGACACATTCCTGCAGACACATCCCACCTAACAGACACCACCCAGACTGACCAAACCCCAACCAGACTGACCAGACCCTACCCAGACTGACCAGACCCCACCCAGACTGACCAGACCCCACCCAGACTGACCAGACACCACCCAGACTGACCAGACCCCACCCAGACTGACCAGACCCCACCCAGATTGACCAGACCCCACCCAGACTGACCAG
>JAOPHQ010001857.1:0-32500 GCA_030340625.1 Merluccius polli | reverse complement strand
CTGCATTATTTATACAAGCCATAAGAGATGTGACTCAGGAATACAGCTGTCCCCTCTCCCTCTCTCTCCACGTCGGTGTCTACCCCCCCCCCCCCACTACCTCCCCCACCTCCCCCCCACCGCCACGGCCGCCATCGCCACCCAGCTCCCCAATGTGATCTTGTTTGTCTTTGTCTTTCAGGTCCAATGTCAATTACGTTCCTCCGCCTCAAGAAGTGAGTAGAGTGCTTTAAACTCCCCCCCCCCCACCCCTCTCTCTCCTGCTCCTCCTCCCCCCCCCACACCCCTCCCTTCCTCCTCCTCACAATTGTCTTGCTTCTCCTCTCCGGTTGTCTTGTCAGTTGATGGGCAGTAAGTGATGATGACAGCGCTGAGGGTAAAAAAAAACAACGAAAAAAACCCGCTGACTCAAGCACAACGCGTCTTACGGACGGCGCTGCGTTTTCTGACTGAAATCCGAATTAAAGAATTCATTTAAATAAGAACACGAAAAATAATTTGTATAATTATTGTTGTTGTTGTTGTTTTCCGCCCCTCTGGTCCAGCCCCAGGACTTCAAACACACCCAGTCGTTCATGCTGTGAGAAGCGGGCCTTCCTCCACAGCGCAGCACTGTCCTCCGATAAGGTGCCAACACTGGATCCACCGACAAAAAACTGACTTATTTACAGTTTGACTTTGCGACCCACCGACGTCGACCAACTCCTTCCTTTCCCTCCTTCCTTCCGATACTACGCTAAGCAATACGCTTATTTTTTATTTCTTGGGTTTTTATTGTGCGATTCTTTGGTTTTTTGTTTTGTTGTAGTCTTATGACAATTAAGTGAGATGGTTAGTAGTGCTCTGCTTCCCCCTGGTGGTGTAACGTCGAAACTACACTTAACTTACTTAACATGGGGCCTACATGACTGTCTAAAATATATGCTTCCTCCCCCGATCCAGTAGGCCTGATAACTATCCACGTATTATTTTGTACCAAAGACTCGACGTTTAAGCTCAGAGTAATTATGAAAACGAGTATATTATATATTATACAAGAGAATTATCGATAGGTGTGTGTGTTCACCGTAAAAGCCATAGGTAGGGGAATAAAAGGCCATTTCCGTTGGTTTTCACCGCCGCTCGGGGAACAAAAAGCCGGTTACCTCAGACAGCAGGCAGGCGCGTCTCACGCCGATGTGTTGCCCTCCACAACAACAACAACAACAGGGGGGGGGGTTATTTTAAGAACAAAATGGCATCGGAAAGGTCTGGTGGCCTTTGGCTCGCAATGGAGCGGATCGAGGAACCCGACAGGAAACCCAACCCAGAAGGAAATTGCTTCACAACAACTGAGACCGATTCGCTCCGTCCCGCCGCCCCCCCGACGTGCCTGCATGGTCTTTTTTCTTAAAACAAAAACAAACTAAACAAACCTTGTGCCTTTTTTCATTTGTCTGCCGTATTTATCTATGGAAGTCACCGTTTTTTATGTGAAGAATTTGCCTTACTTTTTTCTCTCTCTCTGTCTATTTTTGTGCCACCATGTTGATCGTACAAGAGTGTATGTTTTTTTTGAAAACAAAAGTGTGTGAGAATGAATTACTGACTTTTTTTGGTGTAGAAACGATGTGCCAGTAATAAATACGTTTTCTATCAAAACAGATTGTTGTGTCGAATGTGTTGTTTTTTTTACGTCGTCCTGATTCAAACGATCACACGCAAATACTGTGACATCGTATTTATTCAGTTTGGGAATGCATTATTATTTAGTCTCAAACTATGTCATATACATCAGAGAGTCCTCTGGTCAGAAACTAACCTTGACAAATGTTCAGTTCAACACCTTTTTATTAAATACAACATATGTGTGACGGAGACAAACGACGCGGACGGGATCTACTTGGCCACCTCGTCGAACTTGGGATCTGCAAGAGAGGGAAAAAAAAAAAAAAAAAACGTTAAAAGGTTTAGCGACGAAGATCCCATCGCCGCACACACCGCTCTCCTCAAAGCCCGCCGTGATCAGACATCGGATTCATTTATAGCCGAACGCGTCGTGTACCGAACCGAACAAAGAGGCTTTGGCTCACTCTTGGGAGTCTGTGATTTAAATCTATTTATAGACCGGGCGGTAAGGAAACGGGGCACTAGGGAAAAGTACCTCATCATTGTGTAAAGATAAAACCTTCAACATAACACACACAGAAAAAAAAAAAAAGTAGCCTTCAATGTTTTGTCAAACAGAACGTATAATTCACTTCGTAACAAAAATGTAATTCCGTTAAAAGCTCATCTGTATGCGTCGCCGTCCCCAAGAAATACAATGTGCACAATGTGACTTTCAGCTGTTTCCCCTGTCGGACGGGAGGGACTAATACGGGATCTTGATATATTAATATTAACATTTATCCACTAACTCTACCTGCCAGCAAACACTTTGCGCCGTAAAAAAAAACAAACAAGCAACGCATTCACCATCGTGTCAAAACATTTCTCCATATATATATAATTCAAGTCAAACGCATATTTCCTTTTTTACTGCTGTCCCACAATTTCAAAAACAATGGGCGGTCAGTTCACACACACGCACACACACACACACCTTGGAATTTGAAGTCGGGGAAGGCGCCGAGGTCTCCGCCGCCGTAGAGCCTCTGCAGCTTGGTCATCTCCTCGGAGACGTTCTTCTGGTAGGCGGCGCCGCCGTCCACCACGCCGCCCGCCGTGGCCCTGCCCAAGCGGTCGGGTCAGAAAGGTTAAAGCTGCACTATGTGTCACTTTCCCCAAAAAACCACCCGAACTGGAAAGTCTCTCCGGGACGAAACGGTCCGTCCGCGGGTCGATCCGTCGATGTTTTAACGTCATTTTATGCGACACGTCTTTCATGGGCGCATGTCTTTATGTTGTCGGTGAGCCCCTAACCTAAGACAATTTTCTATCATTATGTAATAGACAAAGTTTTTTTTTTTTGTCTCTATAAATCGCTTTGGGGAGGCAAAAGAGGACAAGTCGTTTGGAAATGATACGGCTCTAACCGTAGCCACAAGTCGAGCCGCTAGAGGTTGCTAAGGGGAAAACTCAAATTTCAACCTCAAAAATCAAATTTCCTTTTTCCCCCCCCCCACAATATATCGGTTGTGGACAGTGGAGACGGCCAGGAAAGCAGGTTCGGATAAGAGAGGGCATTGACATGCGGCGTCAGACTCGAACCCGGGCTGCTATGAGGGGTGTCTCCCGGGTGGCTGTGGCAATTCGAGACAAAACAATAAACTTTATTCGCATCGCACCTTTAACAAACAACACAAGCGAAGCGCAGCGCCGACATGCTCCATATACAAACGCTTTAGCTGTTCATCATCCTTCATCTTTAGAGATGCAAAGACTGCCCTCCTTGACGGGTATGGATGCAGAGCAGTCCTTTTAAAACCACCTACTCTGGACGTCCGAGGGTCAGCAGACCCGGTCTTTTAAACCCACCTACTAGGTGGGTTTAAAAGCAGTCCCTTTTTAAAACCACCCACTCTGGACGTCGGCAGAGGGTCAGCGGACCCCGGGTCCCGCCACTCACTTGCTCTTGGTGTTGTAGTCGCGGATCTTGTCCACGAACAGCCTCTGGACGGGGTCCAGGTCGGCCCGGTTCAACAGCACCGCGGACAGGCCCATGTTGCGGCGCAGGGTCACCGACACGGCGGACCGGAGGAGGGACGACAGCTGGACCAACCTGTGAAGCGCCATTCTGTAACACACACACACACACACACACACACACACACACACACACACACACACACACACACACACACACACACACACACACACACACACACACACAACAATTAAAAACGGGCACCAATTAAGCCATTATAATGAGTGGGGTTGAACTCTCGCGATACTTCTACAAACTCCCTGACATTGACGTTACGTTAAGTGTGAAGACAGCAACGCAGCGGCAGGGTATTAGATGATAATATGGTGGATTTTACAACATTAATTGCGGTGATAGGGGTATTAGATGTGAGTTTAGTGTAGGTTTACAACGTCAGCGTTGTGTCAAGTCCTGCAACCATGCCAACGACATGCTAGCCTAGCAAGCTAGGCTAACATTAGGTGACCTGTCCCCCTCTCGTCTTTATGTTGTCGTTTGCCGTACTAAAATACATTTTTCAGTACGCAGCATTACAGAGTATACACCAAATGTCGAATTTCAATCAAAACATATACAGTATAAACAGTTACAATCTGGTAACGTTGCCACATTAGACCAAATAGCTGCTCACCTTGGGTTTGACACTCGCAAGCACGAATCAGAATGGGATGTTGCCGCAAGGGGTTGTGGGAGATCTCAGGGCGCTGTGAGTGTTCAGGAGGATCACTGCTGCCACCGGTTTGGGCGCATGCGCATCCGCTGCGCAACAACGACGCTATGATTAGCGGTTCATAATTAACTACTATGGTTAGTCGTTAATAGTTTGGGTTAGTTTCTATTTTCTTTAGTTTTATTTTTAATTGTTCTTTTTCTTTACAAACGATTAGTTTTAGTTTTAGTTGCCTATTAGTTTCCGTTTTAGTTAGTTTAAGATTGTCGTTTTTTAAGAATAAACCTGTTTAATAATTAACTACTATGGTTGGTCGTTAATAGTTTGGGTCGGTTTCTATGTTCTTTTTCTTTTGATTTATTTAATTTTTTTAACAAAAGTTTAGTTTTAGTTTCAGTGGCTATTAGTTTCCGTTTTAGTTATTTTAATGTTGTAGTTTTTTTTTTTTTTTTAAAGAATAAACCTATGTTTAACAGTGAAGTATCAGTAATGATAAATCATGTATTGTTTCTCTTGAGGGAGGTTTAATTTCCAGGGACTGATTTCGACATTTCGAAAATGTCGACGGTTTCTAAAACTCACATTTCGATGGAGAAAGCCCTCTTGGCGGGACTTGAACCCCGGTCTCCGGAGACGATGGCCAACAGGTATCTCTGTAACCAGGTCAGAGGTCATGATTGGCGGTACGGTACTATTCACATGTCGTTTTGCATTTTCCAAATCTCTGGGTTTCATTGGGTCTGCATGAAGACAGCGCCCTCAAGCGGACATGAGCCGCCACAGCTGATCACCAACAGCTCTGGGGGGGGGGTCAAATCCTAGGCTCACCCCTGGGTTGAGGAGCCCTGCTGTAGTCTTGTTATGTACCCCTGCATCCTCACCTCTATATCCTGCATCCTTACCCCTGCATCCTCACCTCTATATCCTGCATCCTTACCCCTGCATCCTCACCTCTATATCCTTCATCCTTACCCCTGCACCCTCACCTCTATATCCTGCATCCTTACCCCTGCATCCTAACCTCTATATCCTGCATCCTCACCTCTATATCCTGCATCCTTACCCCTGCATCCTTACCTCTACCAGAATAAATGGGTGTGGCTGGACATATGATAAAAAAATATAAAATCACAAGTCACTTAAGTTAGTGTAAGCTGTTACTGTAATCTGTAAATGCAGTCCATCACTGTAACGTGTAGAAGTAGGCCGACTCGTTACACTGCGACACGAATGAAACGCAATCCCACGTCGTTCTCCATATGTACATTCAAAACTTTATTATGGAATAAAGTGTAGAAAGCATTTTTTCCAGTCAATGCAAATGACCTGCACAATATTACACAGTGGAAAAAAGAAATATATAATAGCCACACAAAAAAAAAAAAAAAGACAAAGAAAATCCCGCTTCATCTTGAACTCTGCTGCCCTCTGTCGGGGAAGACAATATCACACGTCTGATGAACAAAGGCAAAAGACCCGACCCACTGCATCCTCGATAGATATTTCACAAAGAAAAAAAAAAGAAAGAAAAAATGGTTATCTTATCACTTATCATCACGACTTGACATCTAAACCAGGCCATGCGGTCGACCAGATCACGTGAGCTTGCTGTAAAACCATCATGACATACACTGAAGGGAGGGTTTGTGGGGACTTTGGCCTGGTTCTGAATCCCTCCCTCCACTACCGACGCTCACCGCTAGGGGCCGCTGTTGGCCCCCCGGAAGGCCCCCTATTATTATTAAGGGTTATTTTCAATGGCCCACATAAGTTATTAGTGTTGGTGTACGTTGATGGCCTTCCTAAAGTTGAAGTGACCACACCTAAAAGGTGGTCGATTTAAGGGAAAAAAAATCATGACAATAACTCATGACGGTAACCCATGTCCACATGTTTTTGGCAAATGAGCGTGGGGGCGAATCACGGAAAACGCGTTGGTTTATTTTGTAAAAAGAAAAAACAAACACACAGACTTGGACAAAACTCATTACGACGTTGGGAGAAAACGAACACACGACGACGACATTTTTTTTATCCCCCCCCCCCCTCCCCCCGTCCACGTCCACCTCGTCTTTCCATACTTCAAATCCTACCACCCTCACCCACCCTGGCATCCCTTATACACAAGCCACCCGCACATGCCTGTAAAAAAAAAAAAAAGAAAGTACACAGACTTGAATGGAAAACGCCACCCAAAAAAAGAAAGAAAAAAAAAAGCAAAACATTAAATAGTGACACTGTCCAAAAAGCTTCTACTCAAAGATGTTCATCAGCACAATGCGTTTCTGAGATTAAGGATAATATAGGTGCCGGCGGCCCTCTCTCCCCCCCCCCCCCCCCCCCCCCCGCCACACCAGGAAAACGGTACGGTAAAAACAAGGACATAAAATAGGCTATAAAAATGTACAATTCCAAAAAAAAAAGCAAAAAAAAAGATCTCTTTTTTTAAGTGTATTTAACGTGATATCAAGCTTGTTCATTTTAGATTAAGATATATTGTATTTGTCATTGAAACCATTGTTCTGAAGTTCACGCAATCACGAGAAAGATATTAAAATGTACAATCTTGCTAAAGTATGACAATCTATAGGTGAGGACGGTGATCCTGCAGGGAGCACCGTCAGAGAATATTTTCTCCTCCTCCTCCTCCTCCTCCTCTTTTTTTTTTCTTCTCCGGGCTCCACATCCCGCCACGGTCGCTGTCGTCACGTCATGCACTACGTAGAAACGGCTATGATGTCAGCGTTAACCCCCGGTACATAACACGCAAATAGAAAAAGAAAACCCCAAAATAATAAAATCAACGTTACATTTGTTTGTTTCTCTCGCTCTCTCTCTCTCAAAATGCAAAAAAAAAGTAAAAAAATGGAATCAAATAAAAAGATTTAAAAAAATAAAACCCAGCTCACTTTCGGAAAACACGTCTCGTTACTGCTATCGATATTCGGTACTACACTTCCTCATCCTCATCACGGCCGCCGCCGCTGCCGCCGCCGCCGACCGTCGGCTATCCAGACATTTCGGTGAGAGTCCTCCGTTGACGGGACCCAGCCCGGCGGTCAGAAGAAATTAAATGCATTGTGGGGGAGTAAGGGAGGAGAGGGGTGGGGAGGATATAAGGGGACGAGGGGTGGGGGGGGGGGGGGGGGGAGAGAGAGAGAGAGGGGGGGGGATTGCACAAGGGAGCGGGAATATACTGTTGTTTTTTTCCGCCATTTTCTTCGCCGTAATAATTTAATGAATTCCGTTCTGATTTTTTTGAATTCACTGTCACACACTGGATCAATATTTATAGCAAAACGTCTCTCTCTCTCCATCTCTCTGTCTGTCTGTCTCTGTCTGTCTGTCGGTCTGTCGGTCTGTCTGTCCAACGGTTTTCTTTTCCCCTCCGTTCCTTCACTCTTTTCTTTCTCTACAACTCGTCAGCAGGACCAAATGGAGCAAGGTGGGGAAAAAAAAGAGAAAAGAAAAATTTGAACATGTGTGTTTTGGTGTTTTTCCATCAAATCCCCCCAAACGCTGAACACACACATCGCAAGTGGTTCAGAGACCCAGGGCTAAATTAAAAGGACAAAAAAAAAAACCCCACATCAACTGTTATCCCCCCTCCCCCCCCCCCCTCTATCTCCTCGTAACTGTGACTATTTTTATCCACTTGTTGGTATAAACTACAACTCCCTTCTCCAAACTACAATTGTAGTTTTCTTAGCTATGGCAGGAAAACTACAACTCCCTCCACTTAACTACAAGTGTAGTTGCGGTTTACCCAGCTATGGCGTAAAACTACAACTCCCATCCCCAAACTACAAGTTGTAGTTGTAGTTTTTCCCCCGAACCTTCTTGGACACAAAAACTACAACTATGCTTGTAGTTAGGAGGAGAGAAGAGGCAGGAAAGATGGACCGGAGGGGAAACTCAAGGTCTGGTTTGGGGGGTTGGTGGTTGGAGGAAGGGGGTTAGGGCGCAGGTGAGGGTTTTGGGGGGTTATGGATGAATGTGTGTGGTGTGTGTGTGTGTGTGTGTGTGTGTGCGTATGTGTGTGTGTGTGGGGGAGAACGCGTTCTTCGTCCTCCTCAGTTGTGCATCTGCTCGAAGAACTTGTAGGTGGGGTTCTCGTAGCCGTTCTGCTGCATCTTGGAAAGGTGCCGCTCCTCGGGTGTGACCGCCGCGTCCACCTGGTAGAGGGAGGTAGAGAGAGAGAGAGAGAGAGAGAGGGGGAGGAGAGAGAGTGAGGGAGTGGAAAACAGATGAAGAGGGAGATATACAGTCAGAGTATGTGGACACGAGTCACACTCGGAAATGGAATCAAATCAAATGACACACACACTCCTTAGGATACTGTGCTTTATAGCCAAGAAGTGTTTCCGCCATCTGTACATGATTGCTATTGCCACACACACGCGCACACACACACACACACGCACGCACACACACACACACACACACCCACCCTCCCCCCACCTCCTCCTCCTCCTCCTCCTCCTCCTCCTCCGCCCCCGAATGTCTCCACAAGCCTGTGAATAACGGTGCGTGTGTGTGTGTGTCTCACCTCGATGACTCCGTGGTGGATGGAGGTGTACTGCTTCTTCCTCAGCATCACCAGGGTGATGACGATGACGGTCGCTATGACGACGCCGCCGACCATCAGCCCGATGATGGCGCCCTTGTTGGAGCCCACGTCCTCGGCGAAGAACACCTGGGGTGGCGGGCGGAGGGGGAAATTGACCAATCAGAGACGAGCACAGGATACAGGCATTTCATCCCCACCTGGGAAATCCAGCGAGCCGAGCGGGAGGAACTTGTGCACGCGAGCACGCTAAACACGTTAAACACGCGTGAACACGCGACTCAAGCCGCGCTGAGACGCATAAGCCCGGTTTAGAGTTCAATCCCGGCGTTGTGTTCGGGGCTCGGTGGTGGCAGGGGGGAGTAATGTGATATGGAATGAAAATGTGTGGATTAGTGGGGGATTATCGGGGGAGGGGGGGGGGGGGGGGGTGCGGGGGAGGGTAAGTGGTGAAGGGTAGCAGCAGTGGGGGGGGGGGGGGAGGGGGGGGAGGGAGGGGATTAGGATTAAAAGGGGACGCGGGACACAGGGTTTCTTGAGACGGTATTAAAAAACAACGACAAGGGGGATGAGAGCTGTGACACTCGGTGGGGTGGCGCACACACACACACACACACATAGTTCACCAATGACAAGCACATACATTTTGACACACACACACACACAATACTGTAGCAGTGATAAACACACATATAGAGGCAAGCACACCAATACACACACACAAAACCACATAAAACAAAAACAATCAACTTCACACACACACTATGCACACACACGCACACGCACACGCACACACACACACACACACACACACACACACACACACACACACACACACACACACAAACACAACACAACACAACACACACACACACACACACACCCCCATCTGCCATGCTGCAGGTCAGGGAAGCGTGACAAGTTATTACTGTTTCACCACCACACACCTTTGAGCTGACAGGACAGACGGAGGTGTGTGTGTGTGTGTGTGTGTGTGTGTGTGTGTGTGTGTGATATTACACACGCTGTGCTTTATAGGCTTGAGAGAATTTAATTTCCCCCCTTTGTGCTCCAGTGGAAAAAATAAAATGACACGAGACAGAGACAGAGAGAGAGAGAGAGAGACAAAGATAGAGACAGACGGACAGAGATAGCGACAGCGAGAGAGACAGAGAGAGAGACACCAGTGAGGGACAGAGACGGAGCGAGAGAGCGAGAGACGAAAGACTAAGCATGAAACATTAAAGCTCCGCCCTGGTTTCATTTTCTCCCCGTCTTCCCCTCGCCCTTCTCGCCCGCCTTTGTACTGCGAATACCCCTCATAAATAATACTATATGAATAATATTAATCTGTATTCCTGTGTGTGTGTGTAGTTTGGGACCATGAATACAGAATATTAAATCTATTTTGTCAGGAGCGCCAGCTTCCCTTGAAGAAACCTTCAGATGAGCACAGCATGCATGCTATGTGTGTTTCCGTGTGTGTGTGTGTGTGTGTGTGTGTGTGTGTGTGTGTGTGTGTGTGTGTGCGTGCATTCATGTGGCGTGTACAGGAATGTGTGTGTGTGTGTGTGTGAATGTGTATAGTGTGCATTCGTGTGGCCATAAATATACTGTATATACATTTTATGTGTGCGTACCAGTTTCTGGTGGTGGACCTCAAACTCTGTCTGTCTGTCCTCCTTCTCCATCCTCAGCTCAGGAACCACCTCCATCTTCATCCCTGTCACTAGACACACACACACACACACACACGGTTAGTATACAGCAACACACACACACACACCAATACTTTGTACACAACAATACACCCACCCACCCACCCACAGTACCTGGTCGTGTGGCCTGGCCTTGCTCGATATTTGGGCGGCTGTCCACAGGTTCAACTGGAGAGAGAGAGAGACAGAGAGCGAGAGTGAGTGAGTGAGTGAGTGAGTGAGTGAGAGAGAGAGAGAATGAGAGAATGAGTGATAGAGAGAGAGGGAGAAAGAGAGAGAGAGAGAGAGAGAGAGAGAGAGAGAGAGAGAGAACTATTTACAATGCGTGTGAATGCTTGTGTGTGTGTTTAATGTATGCATTCATGTGTGTGTGTGTGTACTAATGACCAGTTATTCAATGTGTACTCTTTTGTATGAAGGTGGACATAAATAAAATAATTAAAATGTATGTGTGCGCCTGCCTGCGTGCGTGCGTGCGTGCGTGCGGGCGCTCCACGCCCCCCTCACCCTGGTTCTGGGTGTTGGCCTGGTTGTTGAAGCTCTCCGGGTGGATGTAGCCCACGTCGAGGCCCACGTAGTCCTCCGCCCCCTCGTTGCCCTCGGCGACGGGCTCCTGGTCGGGCATCAGTGCGTCGTTGCCGTAGCTCACCCTCACGTCCGTCTGCAGGTGGGCCAGCTGCTCGGCCATCTCCGCCTGCTCCCGCTGGAGGAGCTCTGTGTGGGGGGGAGAGGTAGTGATGGTGGAGGTGGGGATAGTGGGGAGGAGGAGGAGGAGGAGGAGGAGGAGAGGTAGTGGTGTTGGAGGTGGGAGTGGTGGAGGTGGCCAGGAGGAGAAGGAGGAGAGGTAGTGATGGTGGAGGTGGGGATAGTGGGGAGGAAGAGGAGAGGTAGTGGTGTTGGAGGTGGGAGTGGTGGAGGTGGCCGGGAGGAGAAGGAGGAATAGGAGGAGAGGTAGTGATGGTGGAGGTGGGGACAGTGGGGAGGAGGAAGAGAGGTAGTGGTGTTTGGAGGTGGGGAGGAGGAGGTGGTGGAGGAGAGGTAGTGGTGTTGGAAGTGAGGAGGAGTAAGAGAGGTAGTGGTGTTTGGAGGTGGGGAGGAGGAGGTGGTGGAGGAGAGGTAGTGGTGTTGGAAGTGAGGAGGAGGAGGAGGAGGAGGAGGAGGAGGAGGAGGAGGAGGAGGAGGAAGTGAAGGTGGTTGAGAATGGGTGGGGGTGAGAGAAGAGTTTTATTGGTTAGTCAGTTAAAATATTAGTTAAAATATTTGTCATATTTTATATATGCAAAAGGGTACAAAATTAACCGTTGATACAATATATATATATAAAGACAAATAATTGCGCTTGGGTGTAAGTGCCCCCCCCCACCGATCATAGTCGTCCACAATGACGCAGCGCCGCCAATCTATCATATCAGACAAATTCAAAATGGACAGGCGTCAGCTAAGTGGTTGTGCAAAACGGGAACAAAAAAAACAACAAAAGAATCACAGCACATGGCCACGAGTCTGTTTATTATCATTCCCTTTGGGCCGAGACAACCCATCAGAGAAACACGGAGAGGATGTGACCGAGTGGCTTCACAACAGCACCGCAATCACTGTCGCAATCAGAAGGGTGGTGACCGTTGATGCATATTTGACAGACGCCTCCGGGAAGAAAATAAATGAGTCAGACGTGTGGGAAGTGACAGCGTTGGTATAGAGTGAGCGTCTTGTGATTTGAAGTGTGTCATTTGTCTCAATTTCATCATTTCCCCAAAAATGTGTTTACTTTTTTATTCCTTCTTAGACCTCGCTTTTTATACCTCCCTCAGACCCGCCTGTGGCATTTTGTATCCACAAGACTTAGAAAATGATATGTGTTATGTAAAAGGAAATTAAATAAAAGATTTCGCGAGCCCAAGGCATTTCACAAAAACATACTTTATTTAGTTTCTATTCCGTCAATAGGTCTGTGTGTGTGTGTGTGTGTGTGTGTGTGTGTGTGTGTGTGTGTGTGTGTGTGTGTGTGCGCGTGTGTGTGTTACGAAGACACACAGATGGTCCCGTGACGCAGATGCAAGTTCAATAAACACAGAGACCCAAACTAGCGTGACAAAAGAATGACAGGCTGAGTGACATAGAGAGAGAGAGAGAGAGAGAGAGAGAGAGAGAGAGAGAGAGAGAGAGAGAGAGAGAGAGAGAGAGAGAGAGGGGGACAGAGAGAGAATGGAGAGAGAAAAGAGAAGAGAGGAAGAGAAAGAGAAAGAGAGAAAGAGAGAAATAGAGAGAGAGAGAGAGAGAATGGAGAGAGAAGAGAGGAAGAGAAAGAGAGAGAGAGAGAATGGAGAGAGAAGAGAAGAGAGGAAGAGAAAGAGAAAGAGAAAGAGAAAGAGAAAGAGAAAGAGAGAGCCAAAAAGAAATAGGAACAGAGAGAATAGAGAAGGGTTTCTTTTTCCAACGTGAGGATTTCATTAAGTTTCTGTTAAACTCTTCCACGCCTCTCGGAGGGAACAAGAATTAGGCCACATGACTCCTTCTGCGAAAAACCAAACAACTTTCTGCGGTGGGGAATTTGGCTAAGAGAGGCTTGTTTAATTAGGGGATTTATTCTCTCTCCCTCATCGACAACAAAAAAACCCAACTTGAAATCAGTTCAAACTTAAAAGCCTGATGGGGAATATTCTCCGGCTCTGAATTTCATTAACATTTTTAACTCTGCTAACTCGCACTACAACACATTACGCTTTTATTGTCAACTTGAGGTGTAAAATCAAACCCGCTGTAAACGCGGAGATTTTGTTCCCGAAAACACAACGATTAAGACGTTGATCTGAAGGATTGCGCAAATGGATTTTGTTTTTGGAGAGGCGCCCGGCGGCGTCCAAACTGCCACACTTGTCGTCTTTGTCATACATATGCGTGGGTGCCATCGACTTTCCCCATGTCGGGATTGAGGGACGCTCTGGAGGAAAATCTGGTATAACGAGACCCACTGAGCACGTGCATAACTTTTCTCTTGAGCAAACGTCTTGCAGAGAATAGATCATTAGAGATATTTTATACCGAGTCATTTGATTGGAGATGAGTGTTTATATTCAGTCGATGACAGCACTGGGACTTTGAACTACACATGTATCCCTCCTCTTTACGGCTGTTCTAATAACCGTTTATTACATCGACGATCGTTATCCATCAACATATTATTTCACTGGTTGCACAATAAATGGAAACGTACAGATAAATGTGTATGATACGAAGAAGCTGGCCTGTGGCAACGTGTGGACCTACACAAAGTAGCGCGCTAGTGTGCAGGGAAAGTCCAGTAGTCCCGGTCCAGTTGCGCAACTATTTGTGTTGGCGGAGCCAAATGAACGATTAAATAAACAAATAATAATCTGTTGTGGCTTATAACCGTCAACTAATGAATGGCGCTTGTAGAACGGCCGTGATTCGGTGATCGGTACGAGGCCGCTGATATTCAGTATTCAGTAACAGCACTCCCTCTCGTGTGATATTGCTTAATTATTGTCCCCCTTCAGGAGTTGAGGACAGACCGAGGGGCTGGAAGACAGACTGACGAGTGTTGGGTTAGAGAGAGAGAGAGGGGGGACTCACCAACTTGGTCCAGGATATCGTCGGCCACCACGGGGACCCTGTAGAGGAAACCTATGGATTGGTTCATACGCCCCTCGACCACACGCAGGTGGTTCAGCACCTGGACACACACACACACACACACACACACACACACACACACACACACACACACACACACACACATGCGTTAATGGGTGAATGGATGAGTGAGTGAGTGAATGATTAAGTAAATGAGTGATTCATTTCATTCTCACGTGAATTAACGAGGGGGTGTTTCAGAACCTCCTTAAAACAAGCGAACAGCTAATTGTTCAGTATCAGTTACTGGCTGTTAATGACGTCAACGGTCACCGTGGTTACCTGGGGTCGGATCTGTGCGGCCTTCTTGGGGTCCACCATGCGCACGTGCTCGAAGTGCTTGAGGATGTGCTGGCGGTCCCGCTGTTCGGTGCGCAGGTACTTCTTCAGCAGGCTGAACACGTGGCGGGGCTGTGGGGGGGGGGGGGGGGGGGAGAGCGGGGGGGGGGGGAAAAAAGAGAAAGAAAAATCAAATGTCAGTTACCTCGGAGGGAAGATCAAGGATGAGATGAAAAAGAGAGGCGGCGGGGGGGAAAGAAAGAATTTGTAAAACTATTCAAACAAAATGGTGGGGCTTATTTGTTCCATGTGTGTCCGTGTGTGTGTCCGTGTGTGTGTGTGTGTGTGTGTGTGTGTGTGTTTCTCTGTGCGTCTATGTGTGCATAACCATGGGAGGCTCCTGCTGCAGAGAGGTGAGGTGGCTCTGTGTGTCTATGTGTGTCTATGTGTGTCTAACCTCACCTTGGGAGACGAGGCGGCTCTATGTGTGTCTATGTGTAATAACCTTGGGAGGCTCCTGCTGCAGGGAGGTGAGGTGACTCTGTGTGTCTAACCTCTCCTTGGGAGGCGAGGCGGCTCTATGTGTGTGTGTGTCTCTGTGTAATAACCTTGGGAGGCTCCTGCTGCAGGGAGGTGAGGTAGCTGTCGAGGGCGAGGCGGCGGCGGTCGTTCAGCAGGGCCTCGACGCGGGCCATGTGCGTCTCCACCAGCTGCTGGCGCTCGCTGGCCACCCGCTCCTCCAGGATGTCCACCTTGTCCTGGAGATGCTGCACGCCCCCCCCCCACACACACACACACACACACACACACACACGCATCATACGTACACACACATACATAGACACACACACACACACACACACACACACACACACACATTCAAGTAAGAATACCCCAAGATTTGCTGCTTATATCTTCCAAAAATAACTGCTTTTGTCCGTTTCTGATCAAAAATACTCAAGTTTCGATTAGCTGCTCGTCAAACAAAGCTAATTAATTATCGGGAGAAATACTCATGTATGACTTCATGTCATCATTACATCATCATGATATATTGGAATGGGCGGAAATCATAGATTAACAACAGATGTAGGGAGGAATCAACAAGATATTGTGAGGAATGATGATGGTTATGTAAGTGCGTACGTACGTGTGTATGTGTGTGTGTGCAGCGGGGGAGTATTGAAGCGTGTGAACATATGTGGTGCGTGTTTGTGTGTATAAAAGAAAAATAAAACACACCCCGTTCAACCGCCACCGATATCGAAGCGGAGATTGCGCAACATTTCTAGCGCCAACATGTTAACCTTCTGCGCGCGTGTGTGCACACACCAACCTGGATGAATGCCTTCTGGTCGACGCTTGGCAGACTCTTGGCCTCCTTCTCCGCCTCGTCCCGCTCCCTCATCACCTGAAAACACGCACATACACACGCACACGCACACGCACACACACACACACAAAGTCAACCTCACCTTGTCAAGCTGTGCCATGTGGTGTAAGGGACAAGGGGGAGGCCGTGATTTGTTGAATGTTTTTTCCCGCATCGCTGCAGTCTGCGCCAACATAGCGATCGCAGGCATCTGCGTTTGTGTCCGGAGAACTACAGCGGTGTCCTTGTCATGCCCCGAAATAAATGATAACGTGCCGGGGCCTTGACTACTCCTACTCCTGTTTCGTATTTCGACGTTTTTATACACAAGGACACGTACAGGTGTGGTGGTGTGGACATTGGGGATCGAACCTGGCACCTTTCATCTGACCCTACAAGCTCCGTTATGTGGAATCTTCTGGTTAGTTTGTTTAACGTCGGCGATGTTTCGGTGAAGCCTCGAAAAAACAAAACAGGACGGCGTTTTTGAAACCGACGGGTAAAAGAGAACAGCGCCGTATCCACAGGGTCCGTAAGGAGTTAGCTAGGCGGGCAAAACTAGAAAAGAGAACTACAAACCCCAAAACCCCTTAACGCCGTGACTTGGCAGCCAGATTTGAGCTTCCTGTGGCTCTCAAAATGGAGGTTGGACCTGATAAGGAGCTGTAATCTGGGTCCCGCGGGTTTAAATGCCGCCTCTGAAGAGCGCTTCAAAGACTAGCCGATACCAAGATGGATCCAGGCGGTTAGAGTTTGGAAAAGGTCTGTAGTCAGGGCTCCAGAGTGCGACCTATTGGGTCGCATATGCGACCTAATTTCTTAAGCTGCGAGTTAAAATTTAATGAGGTCGCTCCGGTGCTACTTGCAGGAGGACGAGTGAGGGAAAAAAAATAGTTTTTTTTTTTTTTCTCTCCCGCGGCTGTGTTGGTGCATTAATGGTTGTGGTTGATAATAAAATATTACTTTCTGGCTCATTCCTGCGAGTCCTATCTCTCCTCTCTCTCGCTCCCTGTCTCTGCCTGCCTGTCTGTCTGCACACGTTACGTGCACAGTCGTGCGCGCGTCCGTACACGCAGCGCGCTCACTGAATGATCGCACTAAATTAAAAAAATTAAACAAAGCAGATATGAAGCGGTCGATAGTAGATCATTTTGCACCAAAGCATGAGCGTCGTGCAGTCCTGCCGTGGACGGCTGGTCTCCCCCCTTCCCGTGGGAACCTCCGAAAACGGCGACGCCGCCTCGCACTACGCAGCGTGGACCGCACAGTTCCCCGACTCAGCTTCGCGGCCGTGGCGAGCGCTTGCAGGTGCGGCCCGATTACTACGGTTTTCTACGGTCATCCTGGTTGACCCTGCCAAGCAGTGGCGCGGGAAGGGGGGGCTGCGGGGGTACAGCCCCCCTCACATAGCATCAGCCCCCCTGGTGGGGGGGCTGCGGGGGCTACAGCCCCCCTCACATAGCATCAGCCCCCCTGGTGGGGGGGCTGCGGGGGCTGCAGCCCCCCTCACATAGGGCTCATGCTATCAAGCCCCCCCCCCCCCCCCCGGTCGGACATTACGATCACACCCCCCCCCCCCCCCCCCCTTGAAAAATATGGTGCTACCTAATTTGTTTTGGTGCTACTAAATGAAAAACTAGGTGGCACCAGTGCTACCTGTGAAAAAGTTAGTCTGGAGCCCTGTCTGTAGTACCTAGTCTATTAATTAGTCTAATACTACTTCATAGTCTTTGAGCCGTGACCTCAAATCAAAACGAAACACATTCTGACTGATTCTCTTCGAGGTCGGCAGAATGTTCTGGTTCCTTCGTATCAGTTTTGTTCTCTGGAAAACGTCTTCCTGTCTCACTCCCACATTCCTGTCTAACAGGATAGGGTGTTTGACGCCCAGCCGATTCCCCCGACGTCCAGTTTGCCTAAGCCTCTCTTTCCCTTCCCCATCTCTACATCTCCTTTCTGTAATGTTCACCCATACCTCCTCCATTTTGTGTTTCGACGCCGAATTCCTTTCCTCACTTCCTTCCTTCCTTCCTGCCTTTCTTCTGTCCAGAAACCACCCCCCCCCAACAGTCGACGAACACATCGTGAACAACCTCGTCGTGCCGACTCCTACCATCCTACTCCGACTACACTTAAATCCCCCACTAAAATATCTGTGTTTTTGTTCAGTTGTTGTTTGTGTTATTCTCTTCTGGTTTATCTGTTTGCATTTGTTTTGTGTGCGTTTCTTTGTGTTTGTGTACTTTCCTCACTTCCTTCCTGCCTTTGTTCTGTCCAGAAACCCACCCCCCCCCCCCCCCCCCCCCAACGGTCGATGAACACATCATGAACAACCTTGTTATACCGACTCCTATGAATCCACCACTAAAATATCTGTGTTTTTTTTTCTTCTTCTTGTTTGTGTGTTTTCCCGTTATTGTCTGTGTGTGTGTGTGTGTGTGTGCTAGTTTTCTTGTTGTGGTGTGTTTGTGTGTTTTCTCATTATAGTTTTATTGGTTTTTGTGTTTGTGTACCTGAGCCATGCGGTCGCGGTGCTTGGCCTCCAGGCTCTCCTTGGCCTTCTGGAAGCGTGCGTGCTCGTTTTCGTCTCCCGCAGACTCCAGGTAGTGATCCACCGCATCGGGGGTGCTGGGAGAAGCAGTGGGCACTAGGGGGGGAGGAGGAGGAGGAGGAGGAGGAGGAGGAGGAGGAGGGTGTGGTGGTGGTGGTGGTGGGGATAATGGAGTTCGGAGACAATATTACAAAATTAGTCCATATCATTATTTTCCCCCCTTGGTTCAGCCACACATAGTGCCGGCCAATATTTTTTTATTGTTAAGACTTCTACACTTGTACTGTAGGAATAGTATGAGTGTAGAACACACACACACACACACACACACACACTGAAAACACACACACACACACACACACACAAAGAGTTGGTGGGGTTAGTTTGAGTTCAGGTGTGGAAAAAAAACACAGGCTAGCATAACAACATGCTTGTTGTAGCTATAGCCTAGAGCTAGCTGTTGTACGGATAGCTTAGCAACAAGCTTGTTTGTAGCCGTAGCTCGGAGCCGGCGGTGTACACAGACACAGAAAAGGAAAACCCCGCCCTGGCGTCACAAGAGGCGCGGGGAGGAGATGATACTTTATGCCGAGCGCCAAACCGCTCCCTGGCCAAATATCCACTGTTGTGATTTGCCGCGGGGGTTTCCTGTGAAACATTAACTCTCGTGCTTGGCGGCCATCTTAAGAAAATGAAAGACGAAGGGTCTCCTTCATAGCCGTTCATTTAATCAGAGAAGAGACTGGTGTGCCGACGCACCGCGAGGTCACGTGTGTGTGTGTGTGTGTGATGTGTGGGTGCACAAACATGCACCGCAAGGCTACATGTGTGTGTGTGTGTGTGTGTGTGTGTGTGTGTGTGTGTGTGTGTGTGTATGAAGGTCGCACATCAACAACCCAGAGCGAGATCACATGATATAACTGAAACATGCAAACAGCTGATGTTGTTTTTTATCATCTGCACCAAAATATAACTCCATATATTCAGATTTGGATATTTTTGGACAAATGCATTGCAGCATCTGGGTTGAGAGTGCGCACACACACACAAACACACACACACACAGACCGGATTTCCAATCCCACACCACAGCACTTTCTCAATTCAGCCATGCTTGGCACAGCAGAAATCTCACTCTCTCACACACACACACACACACACACACACACACACACACACACACACACACACACACACACACACACACACACACACACACACACACACACACACACACACACACACACACACACACACACGGCAAAACCATTTGCTGTGGCATAGACAAAGTACTTGGCAAGACCCCCCCATACCCGCGCACCCACACACACCCACACACACACCCACACACACACACCCACACACACATACACACGTCAGACCTTACGCGGCAAATCAAGTCACTGCCCAGCGGAAATCTTTAAATCTCTTCCCTTCAGTTTCTCTTCATTAGGGACGTATCCGCCCCAGTACTGGACATGCATTGTGGATCATCATTGTAAACCGAATCGATACGCCGGGTCAAGTCCAAACAGTTTTCAACAAATCCGAAAAAAAGAAAGAAAAACCACACCACACCAATGATTCAATAGCGCTGACGAATAATTAAAATCCATTCAGGAAACTGATTCGTTGACCAAGTGGCAGGATAGGTCCCCCGTGTTTGACTCCCAAGCTGAAAAGGTTTCGTCTTTGATTCGCCCGTCAATAGGCATCCGAGAGCCAGATGACTCACCCCGTCACCCTCCTAAATGACTAATGAAAATGGTTTTAAATGATTCAAATCTTATAATAAAACACTTAAAAAGGGGAACCGTCGCGCTCAGCTACTTACATCATTTCTCCCCAATTGGACAAATGGAAAACGCAAATCCCGGACCAATTTTCTTTGCGGGAATAGAGTTCTTGTTTTTCACAACACACATACGAAGCAGTGCTCTCTTATATTAGAAAATAGCCGAGCAAAAGCGGAGAAAAATGCACTAAAAAAATCCTCTTGGTTGGGTAAATTTTTTTTTTTTCACATTAATTTTCACATGAGTCTTATTAATGTCTGTTTGACTGTTTTAATCCCAACCACATCTACAACCCAACACCTGAGCACACAAGAGTAACGAGGATAATAGAAGATGAGAACCCAACTCCTTGACTCGGCTGCAAACGGAGAGGGGATAACAATACGTCCGACCGATCAGACCGGCTTCTCGAAAATTCACAACCCCAACGCTTAGGATTACAACTGAAAAGAAGGAGTGTGTTTAAGTGATTGGAACAAGATCTCTTGGCGAAAACACAAAAAAACAGAGCAGTGGGAAAAGTGCGTTGCGTTAGTGTTGGATTTCCATCTCAACAGGTAGGCAGGGAGACGCCAACTGAGTAGGAGTTGAGGAAAACCAGGGAGTAGCGGTTTAGGATAGCTGTTGGCGATGGTTAGCGGAAAGTCAGCAAACGCAAGGGGTTAGCGACACACCAGAGAAACCAATGGTAGTAGTAGTGATAGTGGTAGTCGTCGGGGGCGGCGGAACGGCTAACTGGTTAGCAAGTGGCGTTAGCCGCCGATTTCGGTGGGACTTACAGACACTGTTGCAGATCGACAGACAGTACTCCTCAGAGTCAAAGTTATTCCTGTTCCCGCCACAGCCGCCATAGATAAACTGGGCACAGCGGCCCTCCGCACGGTCAAAGTACCAGCGGGGCAGCATGGCGCGGCACGGACCGGTCTCCGCACTGGCCAAACACACTTCTGTGATAGACACACACACACACACACGTACGTACATATGGGCTGTCATACTCCTGTAATAGTATGGACGCTAACGCAGGCTAACACGTGGATTAGCAGGGACGCTAGCATGTGGGTTAGCATGGACGCTAACCCATGCTGTCCACAATTGCCCCACGACTTGGCAAAACTAAATGGCATGAAATCTTTGGTAATGGTTTTGCATTCCCTCATAATCAAGTGCCTTTTATTGCCGAATGCCTTAAATGGCTTTTAGGGTAATGTAAAAGATAAACATGCAAAAAATACTGAAATAGTAAAGAAATAACAAAAAAAACTAACAAAAACTGTAAAATGAACTTAATATTGTCCGTATGTGGGACAAGGTCTGCGGCGCTCACCTCGGACGACCTCCTCGATGGACTCGGTGGTGGTGGTGGTGGTGGTGGTCATGGCGACGTTAGTGGTGGGCTCGTCGTCCTCATCCTCGTCCTCCATGTCATTGAGCAAGTCGGCGCCCTCGCCTTCGGCGCCGGCATCCTCATCCTCGTCCTCCTCCTCCTCATCGGCATCTTCATCCACTTCGTCTTCGTTGGCGGTGGCGGGGTCCTCCGCGATGTCCGTGTCGCCGTCTCCGTCGCGGTCGTAGTCGAGCACCGTCTCCTCCTCGTCGTTGGCGCCGGCGAGGTACTCGTCCAGTGTGGCCGCGTCCTCCTGCTTCTGGTCCTCCCAGGAGTGCTTGACTACCTCCTCCTGGTCCTCCACCTTCAGCGGCTGCTGGGTCGGCTGCACTGGCTCTCGCACCATGCTGGTGACGGTGATAGAGGTGGAGGTGGTGGGAGAAGGTCAGGGTGGTGGGGAGGTGGAGGTGGTGGGAGAAGTGGGAGAAGGTTGGGGTGGTGGGGAGGTGGAGGTGGTGGGAGAAGGTTGGGGTGGTGGGAGAAGCGGGAGAAGGTTGGTGTGGTGGGGAGGTGGAGGTGGTGGGAGAAGGTCGGGGTGGTGGGAGAAGTGGGAGAAGGTTGGTGTGGTGGGGAGGTGGTGGTAATAGGAGAAGTGGGAGAAGGTTGGGGTGGTGGGGAGGTGGTGGTAATGGCGGTAGAGGGAGGTGGAGATGATGTGGGTGGTAGCGGTTTAGGTGGGGGTGGTTGGTGGTCAGAGGTGGTTGGTAGAAGGTGTGGGTGATGGGAAGGAGGTAGTAGGTAGGAGAAGGTTAATGTGGTGGTGGTGGTGGTGGTGGGGTTTGGAGGGTCATTGGGGTGGGGTGGAAGGCGCAGACGGTTTGGGTGGCGGTAGTGAGACAGTGGTTGGGCGGGGGAGAGTGGAGGTTGACGGGAAGGTGAAGAAGGTTGAGACGTGACGAGGGGTGAGGAGAAGATGGAGCGAGCGGGGGTGGAGGGATAATGAGGGATAAAGAGGGAAAGAGACAGAAGAGGGGAGAGACAGACGACGACGGAGGTAAAGAGGTTTTCCAATTACGAGTGGCTCCAATGCAATCAAGGAACCAGATTTGTATTACCCAAAGTGTGTGTGTGTGTGTGTGTGTGTGTGTGTGTGTGTGTGTGATGCAGCGGCAGTGCTGACTAAAGTCGCCATTACGTTGAAATTTTGTACCGCCCACTTGCAACTGTCAAAAAAAACGTGGCAGCGTTTCCATCATTCCTTCAAGGTCGAGCCAGACGAGGTGTCCGCGTAATGTTGATAAGCAGCCATTTTGAAACAAAATGGAAAGAGACTTACTTAAAGAAAATCTCCATTTTAGCAGTTAAGTTTTAACCGAAAGAGCCGGTTAACATAAAACCTGTCTGAGATAACCTAGCTCCGCTCAGAGGTTAGCGCAGGCTAGCATATATGGCATATAGCATTTAAATGGATGTGAATTGCCGTTGTGTACCTTGATAAGCACCTAGAATAAAAATGACGTTTGTGTTGTTGTGTGTGTATTGTGTGTGTATTGTGTGTGTGGTTTTTGTAGGTGCGTACCTGTTGTCTGAGTAGTCAGCCTCGGCCCCGCCCCACCAGACGTCCCAGTCGTCTCCTTCGTGTTCGGTGCTGTCGGCGTCACGACGCTCCGCCTCGGCGGGGCAGCACACAAACTCCACCCCCTGGAAACGGTCGATGCCGCACGGCAACAGCATCCCATATTCGTGGAGGTTCATGGAGCGGTCTCCGCAAGACTGCAAGGGGGGGGGGGGGGGGGCAAGAGAAAGATTATTAATTAAATGTTTGGTCAGAAAAAAAAATTCTGACCATATTTAATTACATTTTTGATTGTTGTAATATATATATATATATATATATATATATATATATATATATATATATATATATAAAATCGTACAGTGCAGGGTCTACGATTCGGTGTGCAGCCAATTGAATTAATAATGTAAAAATATACAGTGAGGTGGAGATGCATTTTATGTTTCTTTTGTTATGATATATTAATGTTTTAAGGTTCATTAAACTGGTACAGGTTGCCGTTCTAATAAACGTGAATAGAATTAACATTCCCTCGGGCATTTAATAAAAATTACACCCACGCTTAAATGACTAATATTAATTTGTTATGCTACAACAAGGTACTACAGTGTAAATGGTTTTATACAAATACAGTTTTACATGTTGGCATTCCAATAAATGTGAACAGAATAAGCGTCAGCTAAATTAACACGGCAAACAAAACAGTGACTCACAGCTACCAAATAAACCCGGCAACAACTAAAATACAATAGGGAGTCATTTGCTTTCATTTACACAACCCCAAAATCCCTGTCTGTCTGTCAGCCTGCCTGCCTGTCTGTACAGGGATCAGAATGCATCATGGGATTTTTTGTTGGCGATACTCCGCCATATTGAGAGGACTTAAGAGACTTGTAGTGCTGTAAACTCCATGAGAAACGCTGTGGCAGTTTTCAAACACAACAATGTCTCCCCATAATGACAAATCCTTTCACGATTAATGACGTAACGGCGACCATAAAACCATGACTGCCAACACGAATAACACTCCAAGGCTCCTACGTAAACTTTCAAGTTAAAAGTCACGTTTTCTGTCTGGTCACATGCCTCAGCTGATTCCACGCATTGATTATGTGTACTAAATATAATCAAATCAAGAGCCTTCCCCTTTAAGTATCTGGCAGGACTTTTACTTTTAGAGCCAGGAGGGTCTGCCACCGACTGTTCTGCTATTGCAAGCGGCTCTTTATCAAAGGAGGGGATTTCTCTTCATGTATCAGTCTTGTCTGCTCTCTCCCCCTCTCCTGCTGTCTTTACCGCCACTCCCTTCTGTGTCTCTTTTTCCCCCCTTTCTCTCTTTCTCTCTGGCCTTTCTGTTACTCTCTCTCCTTCTTTTGCTCGCTCTCCTTTCCTCCCTCTCCATATTTCCCTACTTCCTTCTCTCTCTCTCTTTTTCTCTCTATCCAGCCTTCTTCCTCCCATTTCCCTCCCTCTGCCTCCGTCCTGTACTTTCTCTCCATCCTTTGTCTGTCTCATCTCTCTTTCCTCTTGTATGATAGAGGTGTGGTTAGAGGCGTGTCTGGGGGGTGTGGTCAGCTGGTGTGTGTTGCTGACTACAGACATGTATACATAGACGCTGCATTGGCCGCTTGCGCCCGTTACTGCGATACGTCAACGCCGCCGCCATTTTGGCAAGTACACAGGTGATCATCCGTGCTCCTGCGTATATATGTCTGTGTTGCTGACCTCCTTGGCCACGGTGTGCCAGTGCAGGTGGCTCTCGCATTGGTCCATGCGCTCCTGGTGCAGGAACTTGCACTTGTCGGGAACCAGCAGTGCGTCGCTAACAAACTGGCCCACTGGAGGAAAAGAAACGAGGGAAAAATGCATTTAGTTAACGAAACTTTACAGTAAAATGTTTGCGCAGTTGACACAGGCGGCGCCTCGTCAGGTGAACGTCTTTGTTGTGAAAGTGGTCTTTATTTCTGATTGGCTCAAATTGGTGTCAGGTGAGGACATATGGGTGCTGTGCTGTGCTTCCGAATGACTTCACTCGACACCAATTTCAGCCAATCACGGCGGTGACGCTGTGCCTCTGGCATGATTACATTTTTACATTTGGCGCTTGAGCAAAAGAAAGAAATACAAATGAAATAACACAAACGCAGAAACCAATCACAGCGGCGATCAACCCCCCCCCCTTATGATTACCCTCCACATTTCCTTTTAACCGAAGCCTCCCACGGTGGTGACAACCGACGCGATGCTTCACACCGGTGCTAGCTGACTGTAATTTGTTGTAATCTGTAGAAATGGCATAGCCATCAGTCAGCTATTAGTGGGTGAAATGCACTGCAAGAATATCCGTTTTGAGCTGATTGCGCCTGCCTCTGTATGAGCCAATTTAGATGTCAGACCATTCCCAGCTCATTTCTGACTGCATCTCTTCCCTGATTGGCTCAGGGGAAGGCTCCATCTTGCCTGGTAATCGCAAGTAAGTGAAAATGCAACACTTCTCAATGGCTGGGGGTTGAGGCTTCTTGCCGATTCTGATTCATTCATGTTGTTCTGCTCTGCTTGTGTTGCCATCGCCGCTTGCCTCGGTAAACGGCAGGGACCCCCCCTTTTTCAAATGCTTTATCATAGATTATTAGCCCACCTCCCATTTATAGGATTATTTATTTATTTTTTTAATCGGGTGTCGTCATTCTTGTGAATAAACGAGGCCACTTGAGAACGTGGCTATAATGGCGCCGGTTATTACCGTTGCGTCGATTAATCGCGACGTTTATTAGCTGGACGTTTTAATTCATGGTCCACATTGTCATCATCGATTCATCTCCGGGTGTTTGGCTTATGGCTTCTCGGCTCCTGAATAATGCCATAGCCAATATCTATAACGAATGTACGCAATAATAATACAAACCTTCGGGAAAAAAAGTCGGTTAATAACGACAAATCACTTTTTCGGCTCTTCCTCAATAACAATATTTCAAGGCTACAAAATAAATAAGTAACAGACAATTGAAGCAATATTTAGTCACTGTGACTAGACCACCATTTCACCGTTGATCTCAAAGCAAGCGCACGCAGACACACACACACACACACACACACACTCACCCAGGCACCGGTACGGTACCACGATGTGCTGGTGGCGGTGGCACTGCTTGCGGCCCTTCTTGCACCAGTTGTGGATGCTGACCGGCTGGTTGGCCTCCACCACGTTGGTTATCTGGAGATCAGGGTACACCTGGGGAACAGGTAGTAAAGACCTTTTAGACACGTTCGCCCCTGTACGCGCACATTACACACACACACAAACAAACACACAAAGCTGTCAATGTTGGGGATTTTAAATTAAAGGTACATTTTCCGGCACCCCACTCCCGGGGCCATCTCACCACCCCTACCACTGTCCACAGACCCCTTACATTTAGACAAGGGGACACAGATCCCTTACTTTTAGACAAGGGGAAACAGACCCCTTACTTTTAGACAAGGGGACACAGACCCCTTACATTTAGACAAGGGGACACAGACCCCTTACTTTTAGACAAGGGGACACAGACCCCTTACTTTTAGACAAGGGTACATAAAATGGATCCTAAAATCACTTGGCAACCACTTGCTTTGAAATATCAGTGCAACAAGGATTGGGTTAACTAGTTCCTACGTTAAGTCAGTGACTGCAATCAGGTGTTTTTTGCTCTTATAGACCTTTTATGAGAAAGGTTAAAAATACGCGAGATTTACGGGGGAAATATTGAAACGGGAGGACGGCGGGAGAGGAGGGTAAAATATGGGAGAATCCCGGGAAAAACGGGAGGGTTGGCAGGTATGACACATGCACACACACACACTCACACACTGAAAAGCACTACACAAATTAAATTATTATTTGGGGTTAGGGTGCGTCTTGCTCAAGGATGCCTACAGGTTAGACTAGGGGAGTCTAACCTGTTTCTAGTTTTTGTTTTTGGTTCTTGTTGCATTGTTACCCTTTAGGAACAAAGAGCGTAACAATAATACGATTTGACTGATTGATTGCATGTTGGTTATACTACACTTGCTTGTTTTGGTTTTCAACTGGTGTCCAAATGATGTCATCGAGACGGTTGGTCGGTGGTGAACAAGAAATGAATACCTGCCCCTTTTTATCATGCATTTAACAAATATTTCTGCAGCTCATTGCTGCAGCAATATTTCTGTTTTCTGTTTTCCTCTCTGCTTTCAGATCAATATAGAAATAATGCATTTTTCTTGGTTTCTTGTATGCACCCCACACACACCCTGACCCCCACACACACAGAAAAATATCTCACACACAAACCGAACCACAGACAAAAACCCTCCGCCCACCACACATGCACACTCCCTCACCACACACACACACACACATCAACATCTCCTGCACACACACACCACACACACACACACACACACACACACACACCCCCCCCCCCCCCCACCCCTGGCAGTACTTCAGGATTCCCTCCTTGGTGCCGATGCAGCTCTTGGTGCCCGAGGGGTCCGGCTCCCACTTGCCGGTCTGCACGTTGATGTGGGCGTTGAGCTTCCCGCAGAACATGGCCACCTGGGGCTCGGCCAGCAAGCCCATGGGCACATCGCTAGGCACCTGGAGGGCGAGAGAGGTAGACCCAGAGTCAGAGAGAGTCAGAGAGAGAGAGAGAGAGCGAGAGACAACGTACATTTTGATCCGATAGATCTAATAAATAATCTAATGGAAGCACTTTTCAACTCATTGCTCACCTCTCCACTATAAGATCCAGTGTGTGTTGATACACACTGGTAGTGGATGAGGTGTCATACACCCCCCCCTCCCCCCACAGACACACACTAGTGCTTCGAGTATCTTGAAAAGCATGATATAAATGCAGAGGGAATACATTTGATCTGATTAGTCTCTGGATTAAATAATTGTATCTGAAGAGAGAGAGAGAGAGAGAGAGAGAGAGAGAGAGAGAGAGAGAGAGAGAGAGAGAGAGAGAGAGAGAGATACAAGATGAAGAGAATCTGTTTGATAATGACAGGAGTGAGGGAGATGAAGGGGTGTGAGTGACGGAATAAGGGGAACAGAAGCTGTGAGCGATGATGTGAGAGAGGGATGACAGCAGGGGGGGGGGGGCATGAACAGAAGTTGTATCCAACCCATCATCACCATCATCATCATCATTATTCATATGCCTAATTAGGGCATGCGCTTCCTGTTCCGTTATACATCATGCATGACACTGTAAGAACCGCAAATGTATGCACGTCGCGAAACCGTAACCACAGACACAAAAAAAAACAACAAACCCAAATCCCTTTGTCAACTCGCACACTCGGTGTGAAACCTCACGACGCGTGCGAGGTGAATGAACCGAACCTCTGCGTCAGGGACTTCGCCGCCGCCCCCCCCCCCCTGCCGTATCTATGGTAACGGGGGTCGTTAACTCCCCGGATGGTGCGCGTGTTCATCCGCGCGCGTCGCACTCTGTTCCCTGTCCTCCCGGGATGACGGTAGCGTGTGTGTGTGTGTGTGTGTGTGTGTGTGTGTGTGTGTGTGTGTGTGTGTGTGTGTGTGTGTGTGTGTGTGTGTGTGTGTGTGTGTGCGACAGTTTGTCGAACTAGCGCTTGTTCCTCGTTGATACCATTTTGCGGTTTCCACCTGGGTATTCACATTATACATCCTGTCATTTAGACCGCAGCCTGTGTGCAAGGCGGCAGGTTGCGTGTTAAAAATTCCCTCTGAGGGTGGCATGTGACAAACTGATGAATGTCTGCATTGTGCGGGCAGACAAGCGACAGAGACGGCATGATTGCAAGAGAGAGACTATTGTCGCCGTTGTGGGATTTCTAATCTTGTTAATGTTATAAACATCCTGGCAAGCAAACAAATGTTTTTTGTTAGCTGGATAACCCCCCCCCCCCCCACCCCCAAGTGGACCGACACACACACACACACACACAGAGGATATTTTTGTGTGTTTGATGTCATTCTGCTCAGCTTTTGCAACGGCAAAACAAAGCACATTTTCCTTAGCCAACGTCGCCTGTTCTCAACCCAAACTTTATCGATATAGACAAGAAATCGGATGTATCGACAAATGTATGTATTTTCATGCAGGTTCTCAACTTAAATTGTGACCAAACGACAAACGACTTAGACTCCCACCCCTAAGCTTTTGACCGAGACAATTCGCGAAGCAATCTCATCCGAGATAACCTCTCTTCTAAACAGCAGTGGAGCAACATGCCAAATTCCCGCCGTATTTTTTTTTCTGGTTTCGGTTTTGATTTACGACGGCCGTTAGCCAAAGCTGAGTAGCTAACAGCCCAAACCGTCACGGGGGTATGCTAGTGTGTGCACGACGGTACCAATTTATTAGCCAACCGAGCGCACCTAATGAAGTGGAAACTCGCATTTCACAAGTACACACACACACACACACACACACACACACAGGTTGTGTTTCGGATCCGGTGTGGCGGATATCACACGCGCCTGCACTGAGGTTCATGTCCTTCACGGCGGCCATGCTGCGGGACAAACCCCGGTAATCAGTAAGTCCACACGCACACACACACACACACACACACACACACACACACACACACACACAGTGACAGGGTGTGAAATCCCCTTCTCGGCTCCAACACATGGCATCTTAGGCCTTGCGGTCACCGCCTCCGACAGCCAGGCCATCTGCACCTCGCAGGCTGAGCTTAGGGACCATCACTCAACGTGTTGTCGGCCAACTGGGAGCGACGGCCACTGTGAGTGGCTGTGGGTCAGTTCACCCACTGCGTGCGCTTTTTATGTTAAAAACTCCCAAAAGGTCTTTAAACAATATAATATCGGCCAATTACGTCTGTGCCAAAACCGTGGTTCAATAAACCAATTAGCAGATGGTATTAAATTAGTGTGTGTCGAGGGCGAGTGTTTGAGATCTAGGGGACATACCGCCACACTGTGTAGTGTATTGAGAGGGGACCCCTATTCACTGTTACACCGCTGAACGGCATGCTGGGTACAGCTTGCTCTCCGGCGCTCGCTAAAGCACATTCAAGAACAGATGAAGAAAGAGAGACGGGAGACTTCACATCGTGGGCATGGCGGGTGTATTGCTCAGGGGTCAAGGAAGCGCAGTGTCGAGTGTGAAGTTGTTTGGACGAGAAACACCAAGCCAAGTAATCGGCCCGTTCCGAACATTTATAATTTTGATGATTGCACGATGCATGATTTGCCTCGATCGTGATTTACTGCTTTGCAAACGGGGTCATTGAGTCAATGCTGGAAAAGAGACAAGCAGTAGTAGCAAAGCGGATTCAAAATAATTCATTGCATTTATATAGCGCTTTTCAAGATACTCAAAGCGCTTGACATAGTGTGTGTGTGTGTGTGTGTGTGGGGGGGGGGGGGGATATGACACCTCATCCGCTACCAGTACCAAAAGGCCCGAAATGCTCGACTTAAAGTAAGTAAACGGATCAATAAGGCCTGGACTCTGACGTATGCTTTCTTCTTCGTCATGTCGACGTGTGAACAAAAAAAACGTTGGTTTGCGGCTGCAGACATTTACAAATGACGGCCGGAATAAAATGCTGCTACTCAACCAATCAGAGATGTTCAGTGCTGCAAGCCCCGCCCCCAAGGTTCCTGTACTGTTGGAAAGTACCACCCCCCCCGAGCAGGGATTTTTTTGAGGGGGGTAAAATGAACTTAATTTACACCCTGGTCCCCCTGGAAATGAGTTCCTCCAAAGGTTCCTAGTCCCTGGGGAAAGCTCGTGGGGTGGCAACGCTGCTATAGGGAGAGACAGAAATAGAAACGACAGGTGGAGAGAGATGGATAGAGATAGAGCAAGAGAGAGAATAACAAAGAGATAAAAAGAGCAAGAGAGGGAGATAGATGAATATAGAAGGATGCTATAGTCTCCCTGCCATGCCGACAGGGCCCATGTATGCAAATATGCGCCAAGCCGCTGATTGAGATCCAGGCGTTCGCGTGGTCCAACTCGTTTTGCCTTGCAAATGAACAAAGCCCTGTTTACTTCTCTGGTTCCCCCTCCTACACACACACACACACACAAACCTGGCTCACACCATCATCTCCTACTGTTGGACATTAACCTTTTGAACCCAAATGGTCTCCGGACCATAGACAATGCCAGAGATGGTGAGAGGTGGAGAGGAGAGACAGAAATGAGTGAGGAATAAAAGAGCAAGAGACAGATAAGAGAACGGAGTGAGAACAGAGAGAAAAGAGGCAAAAGAAAAGAAAGAAAGAGCGAGAGAGAGCGAGAGCGAGAGCGAGAGAGACAGATGGTTGCATCTTATTTTATTTTTGTGCTTTGGCATGGTAAGTGTACACCAATAAAGCCCTGTGAATCATAAAAGGGAGAGAAAGAGATACCAAGAGTGAATGAGATAATGAGAATCAGCGAGAGAAAGGGAGAGGTTCAATTGGTGAGTGATCCTTGAGGCGCTACAAGCAGAAGGTCAAGTGTGTGGTAAATTAGGAGAGAGAGACAGAGAGAAACAGAGACGGGTGAGGTAAAGACAACAGCCGCGAGAGAGAGAGAGAGAGGCAGACCATGGGGGATAAAACCAGAAATTCCTCCTTTAACAAATGGCTGTTTTCGAGAGGAAAAAGAAAATGGCCGGTCCGTGTGTCCGCTGACAGTTGGAGAGATCATCTCATTATTTTTAAGGGTAGCTGCGATTTCTCCCCCGTCGGAGAAAAAGGGCCGCAAGGTTTTGTTTTGTAGACCTTAAGCTACCCGCCCCCCCCCCACCCTCCCCCCATCGTTCTCATTTAAACCGCTGCTCGTGCACAGAGAAACCGGGAGGGCAATTTCCTCTCGTGCGCACGCCTGCATTTCTAAAAGTCACCGCGCAAACACGTGGAATCACAGCACCGCCACGGTCACCGTTCATGTCACCGACCAATCAGAGAGCGGCTTCGGAGGGGGTGTGACGTAGCGAGAGAGGTAGAGAGAAAGAGAGACAAAAAAACAGAGGCAAAGGAAAGTGCATTCCTTCTAGTCGGTCACCTTGATTTTTTTCCCTGTCCCCACGGACGAGAGATGTAGGGACAAAATGGAGGGGGAGAGAGAGAGAGAGAGAGAGAGACCCTCCCTGACTATCTCCCCCCTCTCTCTCTCCCCCCATTTCGCCATCTCTTCAGTATCTCGTAGGTCCGGCGAGCACGGCCGAGGGGTCTGCAATGTGGGCAGTAAGGATTACAGGAGTGCCCAGTGAAGGGGGGGGGGGGGGGGGGGGGGGGTGATTGTGACTCCATCAGAGCCGGGTCAAAACATTGCGCTGACGGCGGCCATATTTGCTCTTCCGAAAGGGAGACCGCCGGAGTGAGC
>JAOPHQ010001856.1:0-35050 GCA_030340625.1 Merluccius polli | reverse complement strand
TTTATTTTATTTTATTTTATTTTATTTTATTTTATTTATTTATTTTATTTTATTTTATTTATTTTATTTATTTATTGTTTTAATGTGAACGATTTAAGTTGCTTTTGGGATGTAAGTGTTTATTGAAGCTGAATTTAATTGCTTACGTGTAAAAAATATATCTAATTAAATAATTACATTGCCAAATAAGTTTTAAAACATTAAAAACAAACGGTGAATAAATGTTGACTATGTTGACTTGTAACAATAAGAGAACATATTACATATATAAAAGGTAAATATATAACGTACCAAGGAAGTAGAATATAAAATATGATTAAAATAAAAATCCAAATAAATAATTACATTGCCAAATAAGTTTTAAAACATTAAAAACAAACGGGGAAAAAATGTTGACTATGTTGACTTGTAACAATAAGAGAACAAATGACATATATCATGTATTAAAAGGTAAAATATATAGGCTAACGTAGGCTACCAAGGAAGTAGAATATAAAATATGATACATATACACAGATAAAGTTATTGGCCAGTGATTGCTCAGTTTTATAGTGCAGTAGTGCGATTGCAACTTGCAATTGGTCTGGGGTTAGGTGGTCTGCAGGGTTAGGGTTAGGTGGTCTGCGGGGTTTGGGTTAGGTGGTCTGCAGGGTTAGGGTTAGGTTGGTCTGCAGGGTTTGGGTTAGGTGGTCTGCAGGGTTTGGGTTAGGTGGTCTGCAGGGTTTGGGTTAGGTGGTCTGCAGGGTTAGGGTTAGGTTGGTCTGCAGGGTTTGGGTTAGGTGGTCTGCAGGGTTTGGGTTAGGTGGTCTGCAGGGTTAGGGTTAGGTTGGTCTGCGGGTCTGCGGGTATGGGAGAAATGTTCTCTTACAGTTAATGATAATACGTAATTACTGTCTTGCTATATGAATCTAACAAGTGTGGAATATATTTTTAAGCAATCCCAGGTCCAGTCTTCCCATTGATTTGGGCAGGACATTCAATGATAATATGTTGCTACTATGCTGAATGTATCTAATAAGTGTGGAGAAATATTAAACCATCCAAGGACTGTCCCCTCTGGTGAGGCTCAGGCTGTGGAGAATCATCTCTCCTCAGGGATGAAGGACAGGTCATGTACATTTCAACCCCATGGATGGAGGCCATGGTAACGACCAGCAGTGGAAATGTTGCTTTTGTCTAGGATAAGATAACATGATTTAAGGGATGACGTGATTTATGAATGTGTAGCGTATAGGGTGGAACATAAAAACCACAGTTGTGTAGGAGTAGTGAGTTCTTTGTCAAACCAACTCGGCTATGTTTGTGCTCTCAAGTACAAATAAAGTCTTCACCTTTCATACTTCAGATCTCCCGAACTCTCTTATTTTGTCTAAGTGTTATATGAAGTTTATTCCACAACACGGGGTTAGGGTTAGGTGGTCTGCGGGGTTAGGGTTAGGTGGTCTGCGGGGTTAGGGTTAGGGTTAGGTTTAGGTGGTCTGCGGGGTTAGGGTTAGGTCGTCTGTGGGGTTAGGGTTAGGTGGTCTGCGGGGTTAGGGTTAGGGTTAGGTTTAGGTGGTCTGCGGGGTTAGGGTTAGGTCGTCTGTGGGGTTAGGGTTAGGTGGTCTGCGGGGTTAGGGTTAGGTCGTCTGTGGGGTTAGGGTTAGGTGGTCTGCGGGGTTAGGGTTAGGTGGTCTGCGGGGTTAGGGTTAGGTGGTCTGCGGGCAGGGGTGGGCTGGGAACAAAATTCGGCCCGGGAAATTTTCTCCTGGCCCGGCCCAAAACAGGGACGTTGACCGACGGGGGGGGGGGTCCATGATTGTTATTGTTGACGGGGGGGGGGGGGGGACCGGCCCAAAAATAATAATAATAAAATAAAAAATAAAATAAATATATATATTACGGCCGGACGGTTCGGCCTGAAATCGTCCGGCCGTTCGGGAAATCTCCCGAACCTCCCTATGGCCAGCCTGTCCCTGTCTGCGGGGTTAGGGTTAGGGTTAGGTGGTCTGCGGGGTTAGGGTTAGGTGGTCTGCGGGGTTAGGGTTAGGTGGTCTGCGGGGTTAGGGTTAGGGGCTGGGTGGTACTGTGGAGTATAAGATGGTGTGCACAGCCTCAGGACCGGCTGGCTGAGGGGCCTTTTCTGCGGGTGTGCCTCTCTGTGAGTGAGGGCCTTGTGGTGGCGGCGCTGCCATCGCTTTCCTTCACAGATTACTGCTACTTACTCGTGTTATGGTTTTTTTAGAAAGTAGAAATGCATTTGACTGAATTGAAGGCTGGTTGGGACTTCTGTGTATTCATGCCAAGTATGTTCATGCATACTTTGCCAGTATATTTTGCGTTAATGATCATCTGTCCCAAATGTCCTCACAAGCAGACTGCTTTAACTTTATCGCCCCAACTGACTGCTGATTCATTAAAATGTTATACATTTGAGTGTATTTCAAGCTATCGTAATTCACTTTTGCAGGTCATGTCGGAGAATTTAATCTGACGGTGACAAATGGTCTCTTGCTTCCTAGCCGCTGATCGGCTCGTAGCTCATTCATTTCCTGCCCACATATAAGTTTATGTGGCATGGTGACGCGGGGTGGCATGGAGCCATGGATGTATGCATGGAGCAAGATTGTGCTTCATGATTAAATGAATCAGGTTCATACACCATGCTGCCACTACCACCATCGTAACAGAACAAGATTGTGATTTCTGTGGTTTCGCGAAGTGTTTTTTTTTTTTGTTCATCCCCATGTAATTGGAAACTATAAAAATGATATAACTAGTGCTTCGGGCCAATCGTCCTGCGTTTCTCAGGCTGCATAACCTGCACCCATCCACTCAGCTCTTCGGAGCACAGCAGTTAGCCTATACTGCCAAAAGGGAAAAAAATAAATGATTTTATGGAAATAGTACCTCTTTTTCTTGAAAAATTATTATTTCAAACCATTTATTGTAAAACGGAAATCCACTGCCCTCCGCTGCTGCTCAACCTGCAGACTTGATGGTCTCTGCTCACACTTTCCTTCATGTGATCATAATTTAGCTGATGGTTTGGAAACAAGTGCTTCTAGCCCAGCACTTTAACCCCCCCCCACCCCACAACACAAATGTAGTGAGGCTTTGATTTTTTAAATATTGTTTTTTAATATATTTTGTATTATTAATTATTTATTTTACTTGTTGACATGTATTTATCCGCAGGTGCCAGTATGTACAATATTGAATTTACACATCCACATAATATTAACATAAAATAACATACCATACCATAACTATATAATAACAACATTGTAGCCCAAATGGCATAATAAAAAAAATATAATAATAATAATAATAATAATAATAATAACAATAATAATAATAACAATAATAATTATAATAATAATTATAATAATTATAAGTATAATAATGTGTCATGCATACACTACCCGTTGTTATCAGCCATTGCTGGCTGCCATTCTTCCTTCCTGTTATCTGTAGGGAAGTGGAGTGGACTCCAGGCCAGATAACAAGTCCCAAGCATGAGTCCAGGAAATGTATCAGATGACAATGCAAACATAGATCATGAACTCCTTGACATCCGGTGTAACTACTGGCCGTCCCGCATGCGGCACGCCACTTAACAACCACCATTATAATATTTAGTCTTTCTATCGTAAAGAATACTTCATGTTATCGATATTAATATTAATTAATTATTCATTGGTTTCTACAAAAACAACAAAAATAACTACATGTAACTGTTATTTACAAGTACAAAACCGCCCCTTTTTTCCCATAACTGCACTGGTACCCGACCAGTTTGCGGTCACTGATTGTATTCGCTGTATGACATTGTGTTGTTCATCTGCGTCATCTCCCTCTGCGTGGAGGTCACCGTGGGCGACTCCCCCACGTCCTGTGGGAGGGGCCTGCGCCGCAGCGTGGCCGTCAGCCGCCGCCTGAACACTTTGCACAGGAAGACGTAGATGAGCGGGTCCAGGCACACGTTGGTGGCCGACAGCCACAGGGTGGTCTCCTTGGCGATGTACAGGGCGTTGGCGGCCCGGCACTGGTTGGGCGCGCTGCGCGTCTGCGTCAGGGTGTACGGCACGCGGGCGAAGTGGAACGGCGCGAAGCACACGAAGAACACGCCCACCACCACGAACACCTTGGCCTTGGTGCTGCGGCTGGCCGCCTTGGAGCCGCTCTTGGACGCCCGGTAGGACTCGTACACCTTCTTACTGATGAAGGTGTAGCACACCGCCATCAGCGCCAGCGTCCCCCAGAACACCACCTGGACACAGTGAACATCCACTATGCGCTCACTATGATGACCGTTATCCAGACTTTGAAGATGGAGAGAGAGATAGGGAGACACAACTGTGCGGACAATTATGAATCATCGATGCGGACGTATCGGCTATTACGTTTCAAGTTCAAGTTTATCGATTCGTAAAAAAACACCGTAAAAAGCAAACAAGGTTCGCGCCAAAGGGGGCCCCCGTAAAGCAAAGGAACGTCGAAGCGGCGGCGCATGAAGATAAAATAAAGGCAGGGAACGGGAATAAAACAAAGTGCAGGCAGGCAGGGAGACCGACCGCCACTTGGCACAATGAGATGGGGGGGGGTTGTGGATGTTATCCATAAAAAAAACAAACAGATAAACACCGGTATATACAACTACCAGGGAAATAAAAAGTAAAACACAGATAAAGATAAAAACAGAGGAAAAAAACCCCGATTAAAACCTCAGGCGTAAGAAAAAAACCAGTTGACCCCTGTCTTCGCCCCTCACCTGACAGAAGTAGTTAAAGCCCTCGTGCCACAGCATTCCCGCCGGCCCCTTCAGGGACGTGCACTTGAGCTTCCCCGCCGGGAGCTTGGGCATCCGGTCGCTGAGGATGGTGTTGGGCATGGCCAGGGAGAGCATCAGCGCCCAGATGCCGGCGCTCAGCACCTGGCCCACCCGGACGCGCTGCAGGGGCCCCTGCTCGAAGGGCCGCACGATCTTCAGGTAGCGGTCGAGGCTGATGAGGCCCAGCAGGATGATGCTGATGTACATGGTGGTGTAGAAGAGCACCGCCGAGTAGCGGCAGTAGACCACGCGCAGCTGCCACGAGCCGATGCCCGCGTCGCTCAGCACCTTGATGGGGATGGTGAGGGTCATCAGGAAGTCGGCCACCACCTGTCGACCGACCGAACAAAGCAGCGGTTATACATTGTTATATATATATATACATACCACCAAGAAGCCTGCTGCCACCTGTCGTCTACCCTGCCACCGGTGATTCTGTGTCTCTCGCTTCTGTATCTCGCGCGTCTGTCTCTTTCGCTTCTCCCTTTTTCGGTAATTATTTTTAACAAGACGTCCGCAGTTCTCACCACATTCTTCAGATACACCACAAATGTGGAAGTGCTGGGGATGGTGAAGAAGATCCAGGCGGCCAGGGAGTTGAGCACCAGGGCCGAGAGGAAGAGCAGGCTGTAGAGGCAGGGGAAGACGACCGACGTCACGCTGGTGTCGCGGAGACACTTGACGGAGGTGTTGGGCAGGCTGCTGTTCATCCTCACAGCCGACAGCTAGGGACATAATGTGGAGACGGGGGGGAGACAGGGGAAGGGAGGGAGGGAGGGAGGGAAGAGAGAGACAGAATTACATCGACGAAACAACCCATTAACAGCTGTTCCACTTACAATCCCCCACAGGGAGCATTAAATCATCTTTTCTGATCAATTCTTCGGTGCACCCGGATGAAATTGAGAAAACATTTGAATTAGCAGCGCGTACTTTACACGGACTTTACATCGAATAGTGACGTTCCCAATATTGTACTCAATAAATAGAAGAACAGTTCAATAAATAGATAGATAATAAATAGATACATAGATAGATAAAAATTCAATAAATAGAAGAACAGTTCTAAACAGTTCTAAACTCTCAACTATTAGAATTACAGTTGTAGTTATTCGCATATCTTTAACTTCCAATGCAACATCCGAGATGAGCACACAAGAATAACATCAGGGTTGGAGGAGATGCTGTGGTACGGCTTAAAAATGCTCTTATCATTGTTTCATTTCTTTGCAAACATGTGTAGACAAGAAATGTGTTACCCAAATGAACTGTATACACTAACTGTACACTGTATACTACCACACTATGCAATTTAAAGTCTTACCTCTCCGAGTATCCTTATTGTCCTGGTCGTGGGAACGTATGAAACACCCTCCAACAGAGAACAAAATAGTATATAGCCCTACATTTATGAAGAAGTGAAAGAAGATAAGTAAGCTTTTTTGTATCTACAGCAAAGCACCCTGCCTTCTACAGTGAGAACCTTTAGTGTTAACCCCAAGCCCCAGTATCCTGTGTGTGTGTGTGTGTGTGTGTGTGTGTGTGTGTGTGTGCGTGTGTTTGTTTGCCCCCCGCATTTGATGTGCTCTTACAAAAGGTGGTCTCCGGTGCTAATGTGTGGCTGTCTTGTCACAACCCAAATGAGCTTTCCATTCCGCCTGGGACTGAAAGACTCCTTCCTTCTCTCGCTTCCTGTTGCTATTGTCCACTGGGTGGTTTGTTTCGCGCCGGGCCAGTCCCCCTGCCTGCCTCCGCTGGTTTGTGCGTGGACGCAAAGGGGGATGCATTTCTGTACCAGCAGCAAGAGACCTCCTGCGGCTCCTGCGCACCCACTGCTCCACCCCCCCCCCCCCCCCCCCAGCCAGTAAAGCTAAAACCGTGTCACCCGCCTCCCCGGCCTTATCTTGTGGTTGTCTTTTGAATATGGTGACATCTGTAACAGTGCATAACGTCAGCCAGCCATGTAATACAGCCACATCCGATGAAAAGTATGTCACATCTGCCACATTGTGCCAGTAATGTTTGTGTTATTAATAATAAAGTGTGTCCCCCGTCACTGGGAAAGCGTGATTCCGCCAACCGCGTTTTTAAAATGCGTATCTGCTTACGCTCGTGAGTGCCCACATTTGAATGTTATTTCATTTATTTGTATTTGTTATATAATATGCGTGTATTCCTGTCGCTATGACTCTCCCCTTTTAGCTGGTTCCTTTGATGCTTCTTATTGCCTTTTATGCTATCATGACAAAAATAGTATTTCTAAAAATACTTTTACAAATATTTATTGAAATATTTATACAAATATTTCTAAAAATAGTATAATGGTTCAACATCATTTTTCATTTCCTGTGTGGTGGGTAGTTTGGATGGAAGCAACTGTGACTAGCATTTCCAGAAGGATTGTCATATTTATTTATTTATGTATTTATGGATTCTGATGGATCTGATGATGATGATGATGATGATGATGATGATGAGGATGATGATGATGATGATGATGATGATGATGATGATGATGATGATGATGATGATGTAACCAGCAGAAACAAGGTCACCAGTTACTTGGTTATTGTTTTTTTTTTGGAGATACTGATCTCACGGCGGTTGCGTAAGCTGAAAATGACACGGCCACACGGCTTCATGTAAAGTGGTTTATGTATTTGTTTTACAGACAAACAGGAAGTCAGTTACCACAACGCTTTTCTGCTGCTGCTGCCGCTGCTAATAAACAATACAAATTATTCATGTATACGCGTTCATAAACATCTACTGAGAGCTAGAAAGTCAAGGGAGAGTAAGAATAGGAAGCAGATAGCGCAAAACACACATGCTTAAGTTATCTGTCTTTTGCTAATAGAAGAAGTGTAACAGGCCATCTTCATTTCCTAATAAAACACAGGTCAGCCTTGAGGAGCAGTTCCGCCGCTCCGGTTCTTCAGCACGCAATCCCCCGCGCCTTGAATCACCGACTTGAGTTTCTCGCTGAACTCTCGACACAGAAAGAAGTAGAGGACTGGATTCAGGCACACGTTAGTGGTGGCGATCCACAGACTGACGGCCTTGGCGTAGGTCCTCCAGTGGTCCTCGCAGGAGGCGACCCTGGTCTGCCGGAGGATGTACGAGATCCTGACCAAGTGGAACGGGCTGAAGCTCACCAGGAACACGACGAGGACCAGGAAAACCCGGAGCTTGGTCCTCTGCTGGGCTTGGCTGTTGCTGCTGCCGGAGTTACGGAAGGACTGGAGGACCGTCCTGCTGATGCCCATGTAGCACACCACCACCGTCGCGCAGAGCAGCCAGAAGTACACGTTGAGTGTAAAGAGGACCATTTGGTGGAGATGTATACCAGCATCCCCTTTGTAAACCGAGCAACTGCTGACGGGACCCGACGTGTTGCGGTGTCGGTTGGTTAGAAGCATGGTCGGGAGACACGAGGTCGTGGTCAGCATCACATAGATCGAGGCGGACATCAACCTCCCAAAGCGGAGATTCTGGCACAATGTCTGACCACAGGGCTGGACGATTTTGAGGAAGCGGTCCAGACTGATGAGGGCCGTCAGAGAGATACTTATGTACATGCAGGTGTATCTGACGGGGGCTAAGAAACGACAGTGATACATGTGAAATGCAGTCGCTCCGGTGTGGAGAGTCTGATAGATATCGAAAGGGATCATCAGCGTTCCCACAATGTCAGACAATACCAGACTCTTCAGGTACACCATGAAGGTGGAGGTGGAGCGGACGCGCAGTGAGACCCATGCCGCCATACTATTGAGCACAACAGCGATAAGAAACAACGGTACATTTAAACTTGGTACAAACTGTTTGGTAAAAACAGGGCCACATTGTGTCACATTATCAAACGATACATTCGATGTCATCACTGCACCTGAAAATCAAGTAAAGACCACGGTCAGACACACACATACATGTCATTCGACATTAACATATTTTGTTGATGGTAATAACTAATTGAACTGAACTTAAATCAACTCCTTTAGCCATTTAATCAGTTTAAGAAAAGGCAACAGACACATCACACATTGCAACAGGCATGGGGAAACAACAAGGTTGTAAAATTAATGAATCAATCAATTGCAAAAAATAAGTACATGATACTACATAAAAGGTCTTGGACTATTCTCAATACAAAATATTGATTTGTGAACTAAAGATACATATTTCTGTATCATATGAATTGTGATCAAACTCACCTTGTTGAGCTCAGCCTCCTGAATTGCATAATACATGAAATGCATTGAGAAATTCATTGGGATACTATTTTTTAGAAGGACAGAGTTTTGGTAACACCTTTTTTTCCTAATAAACAAAGCAGCATTTCACCTGTGACCGGACACACATGTCATCCGTGAAAATGCAAAGATAGGGAAACATATTCGTGCCTTTCTCCGTGGAAACATGTAAGTGTTTTTTTGTTTGTTGTTATGATTAGATGAAAAAAAAAAAGCAGTCTCTGTCCAGATGCATACTATTGTTTTATGTAATTCAAAAGAGCGCAAACTAAATTATAATGAACAAACATAGCTTACCTGGCATGTATACACATGATGCACAATCGCACACATTATAAAGGCAGCTATGTTGTATGTATGTATATCCCAACTTAGCATAGTATACATATTGTGCATACAGGCAGTTGTAAGACACAAAGGAATAGGGTCTTACACAAAACAAATCAAACAAACACATTCATATTCACGTCACCATATTTTAAAAAAGCATACTTTTTTATTGTATTTTAAACATATCCTTATATGCTTGTTCCTAAAAGCTCTCTCTAGGGGGCACTACAGACCAACGTTTGAGGGGAAACCATCAAATCTTCCGCAGCATAGCCACAAGTTGGGCCCTGAACTCCTTGCACAGATAGACGTAGAGCAGGGGATCCAGGCACGCGTTGGTGCTGGAGAGCCAGAGGGTCATGTCGTAAGCGACCTTCATCCGCTGATCCGTGCACACAGACTTCTGTGTTTCACGGTACGAGAACGTTATGTGCATGATGTGCAAAGGCGTGAAACACGTAAAGAACACGAGCACAATCAGAAAGACTCTCAGTTTGGCCTTCCTCTTCCCTTGGCTGTTATTGCTGCCCGACTTTCTGAATGACTCGATGATCCTTTTGGTGATGCATATGTAGCAGACCACGATCACCACGCTGACGGACCAGAAAAGCGACTTCACAAATGTGATGACATACTGGTGAGGTCGGAGGCCGGCCTCACCTGTCAGGGACATACATTGATCTCCCGTTGTTTTACTTGGATTCAGGTTGGTGAGAATGATGGTGGGGACAGCGGTACCTACGAATAGCATGGCCCAAACACAGGCAGCCGTTACATGGCTGACTACCAGGCTTTGCCCCAGCAACTTGCCACCTGGCCTAACAATTTTGAAAAAGCGATCCAGGCTAATGAGCCCCATTAAAACGATACTGGTGTACAGACAGCAGTAGAAAATCACGTTGGAGTAGCGACATGCAAATGCTTTTAGGCTAACAGTGGCTCCCGGGAGGTGGCTGGCTGCCATGAACGGGATAGTGAAGCTCAACAGGAGGTCAGCCGCCACCAGATGTTTCAGATACACAATGAAGGGTGAGGTGGAGTGGAGGTGCACGCAGATCCAGGCGGCCAGTCCATTGAGGAACAAGCCTATTGGAAAGGTGCAGAAATACATGCAGGAGACTATGACTGCATATGCACCGTAGGTGATGCTTATGTCTGGGCAGTCCAGTCCAGTGCTGTTGGAGGTCATTGTAGATTCTGGAAACGACAACCACCCAACAAACGACAACAAACAAAAATTGAAATGTTGATGCAAATCAGCCGGACGCGGTGTTGTCCAATATGTTTTGTTGTCTTTCATTATTATGTCATGTAAATAAAAGCTAAACACAATGCTTTAAATGTGCTCCCTCTGTGGAGCTTAGCATAATTTGCATTGTCCGTAGGACATTTGTTTGCACTGCATGGTGTGGCATGCGCCACCAGAGCATTTGTTTGTTTCCTGGATTGTGAACCCTTGGTTCTTTTTGGACTTCATGTTATACAAAACCATATTTCTAAACATCTTTAAATTGTTACGCTTACATTGCTCACCAGTCACCACAATGATTTGATTTGAACACATAGACGCAATGATTATCTTTTAATGTATCAAGCCTTGCCACTGTTATGAATAGGATAAACATCACCTGCAAACTAGTAGTTTGCAGGTGATTTTTCAGTAAAGCAAGGGAAAATAAAGTAATACAAAATAATAAATAAATAAATGTAATTTCATCAAATTATATATGTATTTCGAATTCAACATTTGACTTTGTATGCATTGGACTTGCAATACCATAAAAAACAGTATATAACGCCCAGCCAACCCAAAACCAACAAACATTCTCAAACACTTTTTGATCTAGTTGATTGGCAGTGAACCGAATATTAACCAAATATTTATATTCAAGTATAATACACACAATAATGTTAAACGAAGAAATAGATCACATGGTTCACCTATTCGTCCCTTCATTAAAACACAAAGATAATATATGTAGCTGTCAACACCCTCACATCCTTGAACTCGTCCATACAGGTACTACTCACCAAGACACCTTGCTTCTCCACCTCGCACCTTGAAGAACGTTTTAGATCTAACGGACCTTTAAATGAGTGTTCACACTTTTGAACCTGAAAGACGCAAATCAATTAAAAAATGACCTGTCAAGGGGGAAAAAACATGGTGGTGGGATTTACATGCTGCATCTGCTTCAGTCCAATTTCCCTGATCAATACAATGTAGTAACAAAGTGTTGGATATCTTGGGGAGTGGCTTATGTGTGGAGGTATCTCCGTTTTTAAAAGTTTACATTAATAAGACCATAAATTAAAGGCTACAATATAAAGGATTTTATGACCCACTAATAAATCCTGCGGTTCTGTACTAGGATGGATAGTATATTTCCTGTGATGTGTAACAGATGCTTAGCAGGACCTCCACACAAAGCAGAGGAACACACAGAGCCTGACTGTGGTTGTGGTTAACTACTGAACTATTTAGTCATTTAGCGGACAGTTTAATCCAAAGCAATTCACAGTACATTTTAGATACATGTAATTAATGAGCAGATATATGTAATTAAAGGCAATCCTGAGGCACATTTCAAGTCACATTTTTTAAAGCAAACAATTAAAGTGGATTTGCTCTATGATTCTATGAAAATCCTCCAGTCATTTTAATTCAATTTTGAGTTTCAAAGATTCTCAAAAACTATGAAAAAAACCCCACTGACATATGATAGATAATAGTATTAGTTGTGGATCTGTCTTACCTTCTATCAGTCTGGACTAAGTGTCTGTCTGGAGCGTCTGAAACACACCACCACGTTCTCTGGTTTTCTCCAGGAAGTAGGGGAAACACATTCATCTGATAAGATGAATGTGTTCATTCATCTGATAAGATGAATGTGTTATTACATAGTTTATTTTAATATAAATCAATTAGAATATACATTATTTACTAAAGTATGTATTATTATTTTCCAATTAAACATTGACTCTCAGACGTAGACATTTTGATTAAAATTAAGTGAAATGTATTTAATTGTAGGTATTTAGGTACGTATTTAGATACGTATATGCCTTTAGGTACTACGATAATTCAAGAAATTGGTGACATGGATCAGATTAAATCACCACATTTTAGCAAGCATCCTGTCTGTCTGACTGTCACTGTCAATGATGGTGATCTGATGGTGAGGATTGTAATAATGTTGGCGTCCATTAATATATTTTAGGATGGTGGAAATGTTGCCGTCTGTGAATATGTTGATGTCCTATATAACCACTATTATATAGGCTTACTAGTACATGAATATGTTGATGTCCTATATAACCACTAACATATAGGCCTACTAGTACATGAATATGTTGATGTCCTATATAACCACTAGGGCTGTCACTTTTTCGAAAAATCAAGTAAAACGGATACCGAATACCAAGCAATGTATTCGAATATATTTGAATATTTACGACCCCCCCCCCCCCCCCCCCGAAAAAACCCCACCGTAACGGCGATTCAATCACACATTTATTACGTGACAAGAGAAGACATGAGCAGGACTTAGGCCATCCATAGCCTGTCTAAAAACAATCTGGAAACAGGTTATCAACTAATAGTCGAATAGTCGGCTTAGTCGATTGACGGAGGGTTAGTCGAATACGTTTTCATTAGTCGAGCAAAAAGTAAAAATAACAAGGCATGAGCATCGCAAACCGAATAATCCGTGGTCGCAACAAGCCCTGATTTAACTAATCGCTGCAGAAATACCGACCAATACACCTGGGCAGGTAAACACCTAGGCAGGTGGACACCTGGACAGGTATACACCTAGGTAGACACCTGGGCAGGTAGACACCTAGGTAGGTAGACACCTTGGCAGGTAGACACCGCTAGACATACGGGACTCATACCGGTGATCGCGGTTTTAGTTCCCTGTGTCTGATCGCTGTAATTCGGAGTGTGAATATCTGTTGATATCTAATATCTTTCTAACTTTAAAAAACACTTTTGTATTTTTTAAGACAAGACGATAGTCGCACATCCCTCGTAACTACGCCCGTGAAGGTGAACCCTCCCGGACCCCGCTGTAACATGAACCGCTCCGCCGAAGGAGCCGCACATCCCACACACACAGGACACCAAAATACCTACAAACATGCTTTCCATTTGATTGCTTTTAAATAAAGTTGTGTGCAGTTATACGGTTAAATACGATTATTAAAAGTGTTCATGTCTCCTTCCTAGTCTAGAACCGCTTGGTCCATGCCGTTAATAGGCGGCCCGCTTCGTGCGTGTGCCTGTAAAGTGTTTCTTTTATACTCGCATACAGAAACAGTAAAGTTAGATACAAAATTAGATTAACACGATTAAAAAACATAACGCGCTAAACATGACTGTAATTAATTGATCGCAATTAACGCGATAATTTGACACCCCTATAAAAAATGCGCTACATAACATGGCTCTTTAAAAACCGAATTGTTTATACATATTCGAATACAGATATTTCACGTCTTATTCGAATGCATATTCGGATATCGATTAAAAAGTGACATCCCTAATAACCACTAACATATAGGCCTACTAGTACATGCATGGGCGTCACCATAATATAATTGGTGGGGGCCACGTCCCCCCCACCCTTGAAAAAAAGTCGTTTGGACCCCCCCACATTTGCCATCAAAAATATTAGTCTACTAGTCCATCGTTCTTTCCATTGCTTCACAATCAAATCCGTTCCACTTCATCAGTAGGGGGAATACCCATATAAATAGAAATCCACTCCGCGTTTTCCTGTTTTTTTAACACACAACGCAGCATCATGCACGCATTCAAAACACACACCGAAGCAAGCCTATGTTGAGAGTCGGATCAACGACAGGCAGCGATAGACTTCAGAAACACAGACTGAACGCTGAACAGTCACTTCAGCAACACAGACATAGGTTGATTCTAATTTAGGCTCTGAGTAGCCTAGGTACACATTTTGTTTCCTCGTAACTTTTATTTCAAGAGATGTTTTGTTGCATGATTAATGTAGGGCTATATGTTGCCTCAAAGTTACCTCATTATTTTCTAATTCACTCTCACATTTTTTAAATCCTCATATTTTGCTCTCATTAAGAGAATAAAGTGTCAAAAAAGTTGTCAGTGTCAGTCCTCTGTGTATTACACCAGATGTAATAGTAGTCAGTAATTGCAGACCATGCTCCAAGGAAAATCAATGAAAGAGAAAGATCATTTTAAATCTAAAAAAATGGTAAAATGCACCAGAATGCGGGAAATTGCATCTATTCTTCTATTGTCCTACCTGTTGTCTGTCTTATATGTGCGGTGGCACTCAGTCCCCCCCCCCCCTTGGGGATTAATAAAGTATCTCGTATCGTATTGTGTATTGTCTTAAAGGGGATGTTTACAGCCGATTGTACAGTACAACAACTTGGACTTGTACTTGGACTGTACTTGTACACCATGTTTGCATTTGTCCTACACACCGCCGGCAGAGGAGGTTCCCAGGGGGACCGAGCTGGGGCCGGACCCCCGCCCTGCGAGCCAGCTGCAGGTGGCCGGGGGCAGAGAGAGGGTCTTGAACAGGGCGGCCCTGAAGGACCTGCAGAGGAAGAAGTAGATGAGCGGGTCCAGGAGGGAGTTGAGCGAGGACAGCCACAGGGTGCTCTCCTTCAGCTGAAAGAAGAACAGCTTCAGCTGGCAGTCGAACAGACGGACCCTGGTCTGGCTCATGGTGTACGGCACGCGGGCGAAGTGAAAGGGCACGAAGCACACGAAGAACACGGCCAGAACCAGGAACACGTTCCCGCTCACGCTCCTTCTCTTGGGTTGGCTGGGGCCCCCTGTAGCAGCGACGGCGGCGTTCCCCCCCCCCGAGGGTCTTTGCATAGCTCCACCCGCGCCGCGGGCCTTGGTGCGGGAATAGGAGACGTACAGCTCCTTGGTGATGAGGGTGTAACACGTCACCACCGTCGCCAGGTTGGCCCAGAAGATCACCTGACACACGTGGTTGACCACCTCGTGCCACCACAGCCCCGCCTCCGTCTTCAGGTCGCTGCACTTGAAGCGCGGCGCGGCGGGGGCCTTGCTGGTCAGCGCCACGTTGGGGACGCACAGGGCCAGCATGAGGCACCAGACGGCCCCCGAGAGCAGCTTGCGCCGGGTCAGCCGGGCCGCGTCGGTGCCCCGGAAGGGCCGCAGGGTCTTGCGGCAGCGGTCGACGCTGATGAGGCCGAAGAAGAGGATGCTGATGTACATGGTGAGGTAGAAGAGGACGGACGACGCGCGGCACACGAACACCCGCAGCCCAACGGACGCCATGTTGGAGTCCGACAAAATCTGCCACAACAACAACAAAATCACAAATCTTATCATATAGAGAACAGCCCCTTACTAAGCTCTGAGCTTTGTGTGCTTTGCAACGGGAAACCGGCCGACCTTGAATGGGAAGGTGAAGGTCATCAGCACGTCAGCCACCACAATGTTTTTCAGGTAGATGATGAAGTGCGAGCGCGACGGGATGCGGAAGAAGACCCAGGCGGCCAGGGCGTTCAGCATGCCCCCCAACAGCAGGAGGACCGAGTAGAGGACGGGGAAGACGACGGTCTTCAGGGCGTTGTCACGGGAACAACTTCCGTTGGTGTGGTTGGAGTGGATTTCCATTTATATGGTCTGTAAAGGAAATGAAGAAAGAAAAGTGCAGTCACACACACGAACACACACACACACACACACACGCCTGCATACACATATTCAAAAGAGGAAAGACAGTCAATAAACAGAATGATTTGAATAGTTTTTTTTTTCTTCTATTTTCTACATTTTATAAGTTGCACATCACATTTAAAAATATCATTGTTTAAAGTTTTTAAAAATGTTTTTAATTTCAGTTTTTTTTTAGAGCAGAATTTTGCAACCAACCGTTTGCTGTTGTTCCAAGTCGATGACAATAGAGATATAGGATGTTCAACTTGAAGCTGGAGGGCTTCAGGGATGGCTTGTTCAGATAATCGTCTTTTTGTTTGTCCTGTGTGTTGTTTAAAAGCTTGACTAAAATAAGTCCATATGGAGCGATGAAATCAACTCAAACAGCGCGAGGATCTTTATGCCAATGCGCGTGTTTAAACCGTGATAATTCCTGACTTTCTCCTCTTCTGCTTTCGACTTCCTGAAAATAAAACTAGACAGGGCTGGTTTTAGGGGTCTATCCACGCACAGGCTTCTCTGAACAAGTGGTGTTGTTTGCCATTGGCTTTTATATTATTAAGAGTGGAAATTAGACCCTGTTCAAATACACCTTTGTATTATATATTGGTTATACAGAAACTGATACCTAAATACATACATCATTATTTGTATAAATAAGTACTTTTCTAAATACTTTCCAGAGAATGGACATTTTGAAAATACTTAATGACAATATCATTTTAGTAAAATAAAACAAACAAATATGGATGTCATCGATTGCATTAAATGTTTATATTGTTCAACAAATGTGAGGCCAGCATGTCTTAATGTTCATGGACCAAAATGTTGAATATCAATTTGTTAAAATGCAAATTCACCTCCAACAAAAACACATCGTAATTCATGACTGTCAATGCTGTACAACCCATAGCAGCATAGGGACATATTACAAACCACAAACCTTTGGACAGGAAACAATACGATCTCTGTTATCAAGCTCTGCATAAGATCATTTCACAATATTTGCAGGCAAGGTGCGTGGGTGGTGTTTTATATCTCCAGCAAACAACAAACAACAAATTATGTCAACTGACTCATACCTCTCACATTCATTAAAAGGTCATCAGGCAATCATTGCTGTAATTTCCAACACTATCTGTGTCTGGCACTGATGGGGTGAAAAATCAAAAAATGGCTATTTGTCTATGATATGTTATGTGGTACAGGAAAGTAGAGGAGAGTGTAGATTGTAATTGCTATAGTGAGGGAGATGGAGATGGAGATGGGGGGGGGGGGGGGTCTTCAGACTTCACATGAGGGAAGAATAACAAGATATAATAATTAGTCCCAACAAGGTGGTCTTTGTTCGGTTGTTGTCCTGCGGCGAGATCCTCTGACAGAGGTATGTCTCCTCAAGCCAGTTTGTTGACTTGTTATGCCGATTGTCATCAGCCTAACAAGTCAACAGTAAGAATGTAGTATGCTGATGCTCTAGTCTAGTGAAGTTGTCTGTATTTATTTTGTCTTTATTTATTTTGTCCTTCTGCCCCTTTTGGCTGCTGTATCATCTGAATTTCCCCTCAGGGATTCATAAAGTGTTATCTTAAAGGTGCATGTAGAGGACAAAGTGGCCATACTGTGATATGTGTACAGAGAGCTGGTTCAATTTTCTATATTATATATATTTAAATACATTCAAATATGCACACAAAAATGTAAACTTTTAATCAATGTAAATAACGCAAATAAAATATCATGGAACTACAAAATAGATTAAAATGTTGAGATGGATTTGTGCGCTGTTGAGCAACAACATAAATAATATTAATGTTAATCTTATATTATAATATACAGTATATGTATATTATAACATAAGTCAAGTGACCACTTGTGCAAGTGATCACTTTTCTATGAATCATTTGACCCTCACACACTTTAATACTGCATGCATTAGTGCCATGGTAACATTGTTCCTTCCTGTTTCAGCTCCAGGATCTGTATCATCAGCAGCATTCAGTTCCTTAATGTGCCTGGCATGTGTCTGGGTTTATCTGTAAAAAGGTCAAATTAAACTCCATTAAAGGTGTTATTGATAACATTTTTGACAAAATAATAAATCCGCAGTGCTTTTAGAAAGGTGAAGGATAAAAGTATTAGTTTTTCCTAAAAAAAACCATTATGATTGTAAATTCATCATTTTAAAAATGTTGATGGGTCCAAAATAATCTTTTTGTTTATCTCTGTCTAAGATGTCTGACGTTTGGTTCCCGCTTCTAACAAGGATTGTGAGCCAATAGTATAACAACGTCGGTATAACGTGGTATCTCTGTGTTGGAGGAAAAAAGTTTGATGGTTTGATGGTGAGCTCCCGGCTTTACTCCGCACAAAGTAACCTAAATGTATAGCTAATGTGAGTCTGCTTGAGTGTCACCCCACTTGGCCACGAAATATGCAGGATGTGCAATGAACTGGCGACCTGAGGGGCGTGTGCTTCGACAGCTGTGCTGTGAATGCAATGGGAGGGTGGAGGGGGGGTGAGGCACCTAGCGGTTAAATGTTATCAATAGCACCTTCAAAGACGGAAACAACTAAAAATAAAATTTGTTATGACAGGAGTTGTATTTTCTATATTTAATGGCTAGTCATATTGTACAACAACCAGCATTAAATATTATCTAGCCAAGTTTATATTTTCAATAGATTCTCATGTATTAGAGAAACTACCCTACCTGATCTCATTTAGTGTTTTTTTTATTTTTGTAATACCATATCTTTCACTATATTAGAAGTATTGTACTTACAATGATCTAAATGTATTTAATTAACTATCGGGTAAAAATATAAGGCATGTATGTGTGTCTGCGTAAGGTCTTGTTATGATGCGTGAGTTGCATAGATTAACACAATTTTGAACACATATACACACACACACGCACGCACACACACACACACACACACACACACACACACACACACACACACACACACACACACACACACACACACACACACACACACACACACACACACACACACACACACACACACACACACAAAGACCTACAGAAGCCATGTCAGGCCGCTTTTCAGACAGACAGGAAATGGAAGCGCGCCAAGGAAACAGAACAATTTACCACCAGGGTCTGCATTTCCATTTAAAAGCTTGTGGACATTTCTAAACCTCTCCCAGTCTGTTTCCCGCTTCAGTTGGAGTAGATCTTCGCTCTCTCTGCCTCCCGCTCTTCTGCCAATGTCTCAACCACCAAGCACATACGCACCATCTTGACGGCTGAGCCAAGGTAAACAGCTTCCGGTCTGCTGGTGTTTATGATGCTGCAGAGTGGAGTGCAGAGGGGAACAAAATAGCCAGTTTCTCTGAACTTCGTTCAGCTGGCAGGTTTCATGCATCCTCCGGAGGGTGCTGTGCTCAACGTGCGAAGCCACAAGAGAAATACAGATAAAAAGGTGGATCGGATGTGTGAGACAGTGGATGATGGATGGAAAGAAGACAGATTGACAGAGAAAAATTCAAAAAGTACTGACGCGTTCAGTAACTTAATAAGTTTGCGCACCCGTTGCAAAACGACCAACTTCTTCCCCATGCAAACAGATTCACAACAACCGTGAATCTGTGTTTGAATCTGTGTTTGAATCTGTCATTTTCTGTCTTTCTACGTCTATCTTTTTTCGTTTACGTTAACCTGGATGAGCTGTCAAACTGCGCACACACGTTTGTTTTGACAGTCTCTAGGAGGAGCGTCCAGCGACTGCAGCTGGCTTACTGGTCAGTCATGTTCCAGCCGGTCTGACCCCTGTGTGTGTGTGTGTGTGTGTGTGTGTGTGTGTGTGTGTGCACTAATGCACATGCGTGTGATGCACTTGTGTTGGGTGCTCTTGTGGTTGCTATTTTAGCTTACGCTATTTTTATGCTTTTCAGAAGAAAGGGACAATAGCCGATAACAGACAAGACAAGCCGTAGACCGCCGCTCGATAAATACTGTTTGTCCAAACGGTACTCAGCTGTGTCTTCGAGCTCGTGTGTAGGAGGACTGTGAGCGGCCATTAGGACGGGCTCTGCAGTTCTAACCACCCTGGCTCATAGAGTCCACTTGGTCTCATGAGACCCCTGCGTCCGGTTTAGAAGTTCAGAGCGTCTGTCCTAATAAAACAAAATGTTTAACTGCCAAATATAATAGGTATGCACAGGCACACACACACACACACCCACACACACACACGCGCTTGCACACGCACGCGCACACACACACATGCACATACACACACACACACACACACACACACACATGCACACAGACAGTTTCATGGATTAGCTCCTGGGATTTTGGTTTTCCATTGCTGCATGTCACGGATTTCATCCCAACTACAATTCTGTCTTACATCTAAACCCATAGTTTCCATAGTAACTGTTTTTGTTTGGCTATTTGCTATGGTTTATTGCTTGTCGTTCTGTGTCTGGCATGAGCGTAGAGCAACTGGCATACAACCACTTCCTGGTTTTTATTCCTGTTGAGATGCGTGCAGGAGAGTTCCTGTCAACCTCACACAATGGAAAGGCTGTGTGGATGTGTTGCTTTGTGTTTAAAATTGATTTTTGATTTATTTGCTTTCATGTGTGTATTGTAATAACATGTGTGGGGTTTTCCCACAGAGAGAGAGCGAGAGAGAGAGAGAGAGAGAGAGAGAGAGAGAGTGCATGCGATCAGACAGCAATAATTCATATTGATTGACTCATATTCCTCAGAAGCAAATAACTATATAAAAAAAAAATATCCCCAATAGGCTCATTTGTGCGCTCACTGAGAAAGGACCGGTGGGAAAGATGCAAAAAAGATCTGGCCGAGTGTCTCGATACACTAAGGGACCTGTACACCCACACAGAGCTGGGACCCACACAGAGCTGGGACGACCAACCAAGACGAAAGCGAAGGAGAACTGTCAGTCAGACTGCCAGACAGAGCAGACCGCAGGCGTCCGCCCGAACGCCGCAGGAGAGAGAAGAAGTAGTCGCGACACGTATACGAAGACATAAACGATAAGGTCAAGTATTTGACCCCAGTGTTTGCGTAGTCGGCAGGCCCATGTGCTAAATGGGTGAACTAAGACATTACAGAGTTAGTGAAAGAGCCGGTAACAAAATACAAAAGCATGAGGAGGAATATTTTTGCAAACCTTTAGGGAATGAAAGAGCATGTATTTTTAAAACAACTGCAGCAGAACGTGTGACTTCGGTCGCAACCTGAGACCAAACAGCTTGGGGGGGGGTGTCATAATGGTATTCTGAGGTTGCCGGGCAATGTGAGTGGATTTGGGATTTGAGACAGACAGGAGAGAGCAGGTGGTCTAAAAAATGATGTCATTTTGAGACGTAAGCGCAGCGCTAGTAATAAACCTCTTAAAAGAAAAGTACCTCTGTGTCCAGTTGATATTTCTTTATTGAACCACCAGGGGTGAGGTTTATTATCAATTACAAGCCATTTAAAAATATACCCACTTGTGAGATTACAAGTGGAACCATCCACCCAGATGTATGATAAATAGATCAACTGGGCAGTTAATGGGTCATAAAATACAGGCCCATTACTAATGCTGACATTTAACTACTTTCCTTGGAAGGTTGAAGATTCAACAGGAAAAGATTCACCAGGATGGATGGATCAGAGGATGAAAGGCAATGAAAAAAACATACAAATAAAGTACATCACAGTACAATACACTTTAACTTTGAGTGTGTGTGTATATATATATATATATATATATATATATATATATATATATAACTTTTTATTAAGCACTCATGTGGATGGTGCCCTTGAATATGTATATTTTTTGAAAGTATACATATTAAATTAATCAAAGATTTTACAAAATCTATAACAATGTCTTGAAGCAGAGACTATCGTATTTGCAACAACAACTTAATAAGTTAACACTCATTACAGTAGTGTTAACAGTTAAAGACCGTTTTACAGCATGAGAGATATTAAATGAATAGTACTATAAACTCATTGAAACTAATTTGAAATGAATAGGCCTAGTCTTCCACTGGTGAGACTGAAACTGGATGGATCCGTCCTCCACAGACTACAATCAATACAACGTATTTCATTGGCTGGTCTCTCGTCTGTTTGTTTTCTCATGTGGACCCTTTGTGAAACGTATAGCTTTCCTTAACTACCTCTGTGCCAGTAGAGCAATCTGGATCAACTCAAGCTCTCCAGCAGAAACATCTGTCAGCCGGTAGCAGTGGCACACTGTCGATGCACGTAATTGGGTGAGCTAGGTTGTGTGAACGTGTATTTTCCCTGGGGCTTCAACACACAGACGCTGGCTTTGATGGCTGGTCCTGAACGGTGTCTGGAAGTCATACGGTGCTGAATGTAAAGGTTTACAGTGGTGGGCTCCCACAATTCACCTGGTTACTCTGCAAGAGCACATCTGTACCTAATCAGGTCGGAGGACCAATCCCCGCGCCAATGAACATCCGGCGGTCGAATAAAGGTTGTGGGGAGCCGAGTCTTTCGTTGATCCCCTCGATATTATTATTATTATTACAAGCAATAACCTTGGTATTCCCTGCGCTGGTCAGCACATCACATACAGCATGGGGACGGTTAATTTATGTGTCGGTTTATGTTTTAATGGCATAATAAATCTGACGTCAAATACTTAATTAGAAGCACTTGAGGATAAAGATTTTACTATTTGCAAGCACGATAAATCAGGAGTGAAACCTGATTGCTTTTGGCTTCGGAATTCGCAACATAAAATGTCTTCCCTTTACCCTGCTGCTTCGCAAGTACCTCTTCACCTCTTTCTCACTCGCATTGGTGGCAGCAGGATCTGTATGTGCAGGAGAAGCGGCGATCGGAGGCTTGTTTGGTTTCCACCAACGGCGCGATGGACCCCAAAGGGCTAGATACCGGAGCGGAGTGATGAATATCTTCCCTTGTGTCTGCAGAGCGGGTCCTGTGAATTCTCGAAGGCCCATGTAACATTCCCACAGCACCACAGGCACTGGGAGACAGCCATCACCCAACACGCATTATGTGCATATGTCCACACACAGTGTGAACAGAAACACTTGGCCACCGATGTATTTATACTGTATGCACATGCAGGTATTTGAATTGGCAGGAGACTAGACTCAGGGTTTCGCCTGAAGTTTTTACTGCACTGGCTTCCGAGAAACGTGTGTGACTTATTTGATCACACTACTTAACAGGTAGAGAAGCTGGCAGTATTTGAATTAAATATGAATTATTATATAAGGAATTTGAGGAATCATTCATCATCTCTTGTATCAGACAAATTCTTCAAAGTCCCAGGTTCCCATGTTCAGGCTGTGGGTTATTTCATTATTATAGTTTAAGAAGTTGCAGTAAGAACTATGAAATAAATATGACAGAAAATACATGTTACAGTAAAGAAACATGGTTTCCCATTCTGAAATGACTGTATTAAGCTACTTCACTTTATTTCACTTACAATCGTCTTTCTATCAACCATCTATGGCCCTATCATCATCCATTACACAGATATCAGGCACCATACACACTAAAATGAACCTTGAAATAGCGAGCTGATACAGCATATTATGGGCTGCATTAAGTGAAGTGAAAGCCATTCCCCAGTCTGAGATAGTGGATAATGCAGTAACTGTATATGTCGTAACCATTAGGCTGAGTGCATACAACAAATCATACTCTGGCTCCCGCAGAAATAAAAACAAATACAAGCAATGTTGACGGCAGCAGAAGTTTAACTCATCCTTACTGAAGACTACAGCACACCTCCTCTTCTGAACCCAACACACACACAAGCACATACACACACACGGACACACACACACACACACACACACATAGGAGTGTAAGACAACCCCAGCTGGGGAAATGTGGATGACATGGTGGACGACATTGCAGGAGTAGAGTAACACAGGGGCCTTTGTTTAAATCCAGCCAGATTGTTTGGGTGCCAGGTCTGGTTGTCTATAGCAGCATCAAACAGTATGAAAGTCCTGCAATCCAGATTTATAGCAGAGGTAAATAATGACCAGATTGCTCCATGAAGACATTGTAGAAAGGGCCATCTATGCCGTGGTCTGGAAGGGCAAATATGAAGGGATGAATTTCTTTTTGCCGGTTTCAAGTTTTAAAAACATCTTGGCACAATAACACTGTTAGAGACTTTTTTAGAGCTTGCCAAGGAATGTCTTTACATTGTCAAAATCATCCTTTATCCTAAATCATCCTTTTCTTATCCTTTTCTCCTATAAAAATATGAAGTTTCGATCCAAAACTTGGTCGTGTATCTGCAAAAAAGTTTACATCTTTTCACCACGCACAAATGTATTGTTTTTTTTGTTTTGCGTTTTATCCCATGCCGTGCTGTCCTCCTGGCCATGTCACCCCAAACAATAAATAAATAATAATACGAAATTAAGCAGTACTCTCTTATTACAAAATAGTGAGCGTGACAGTTCCCCTTTAAGAGCAGAACTGAATAAATCTACAAAACCACGGATTGTGATCAATGGTGCGATGAATTGAAATTTATCTGTCAGCAGACAGATATCCCATGTAGGAAACTGAAATACATCTCCCCTATAACTACATCCTCTTGTGTTTACCTTATGTTTGACTGACCTTTTTTTTCAATACTTATCTGGAACATATAACTGGTTTAAAGAAATGGCCGATGTCTCTGGAAAAAAGAAGAAATTTGAATGTGGGGCCTTGAACTTCCCATTCAGAAGTGCACATAAGGATTCGATATTGTTAGCCCTCTTCCGTCTGATAAACGACTTGTTACTATTGATTGATTGAACACTCATGCTTCAGCTGTAGTGACAGCATTAGTGATGAGGTCAAGTCTCAGTCAACAGGATTAGGAAGTTTTCCTACATGCCAAGTGTGTATCATTATAGGTGAGCCGAGTGTATTGCAGCAATTTGCTACAAAATCGTTCCCAGTTGTTCTCCCTAAAAGCTACTGCATTTTTTGTGTTAAACAATGAGCGGCAATTAACTTTTTTTCTAGAGTAAAGAAAACAACAGTTTGTTCTTTGTTGCCCTTTTCCATCCATCTTGTGCTATTTTTTCTTCTTTTGGTATGTTTATTTTGTGTCAATACCAAACCCGAGACAAGTTTAGTTTTCTCTTTAAAGCAGCAGAACCACATTGTAAAGCTTGCACCTTGTGTTGTTTCATGTCAAACACTTCACCAACTTCAGCTTCTTCTTCCCATATCATATCCATATCCGCAGCCCCAGTAAAATAAACAAACTATTGCAAACGGCATCGAAAGCTCTCCGCTGGATTTGCCACATTGACGGGGGGATTGACAGGAGCTATTTTCACAGCTGGAGTTGAAAGTTGTCTTCTACCGTGAGAGAAACAGCGGTGCTCTCTTTCTACCAGGTATCCGCTGCGTCGATCCACACCATATATACTATATAGATCTATGTTGACATACCTCAGACGTCTGTACTCCAAATACAACCCAGACCCAGTCTATATGTTGAACACTTTTATTAAACTTTTTTATGATTGGTATTTCAATGCAATTAGAAAGGAAATAAAACAGATGGGTTCATTGTGTTTTCTCCTCTTATTTTAGTTTTGATTCAAATGTCTTGATACATTAATGTACACATACTGCATTCTCACTCAATAACAGTCTTCGATATTCTATTGATGTCCAACACAATAGTTCTGTGTTTAATTTGACTTAATATGTTTTCTGTACTGTACTGACATAAAGGCTGATATAGAAGAGGAGTAGATACAGATATTTAATGTAATGTTGGTATGTCAGTTCTCCAGTGTAAAAACAGGTTTTAATATATGTATTTAAAAGTTTTTTTTACATTGAGAAAGATAACATTTTCAGATATTATGTTTACAAACACTCAACGTAAACTGAAAATATAAATATGTTGCTAATGTCAGTGGGCAGTCCAAAGCCCAAAGAGAACGTCTCTTCTAAAAGCTTCATGTGGCACTTCATTCTGCTCCCCATAGGCTCCCCCATTTGTAATAAGGTAACTGGCAGCTCCACCTCTTTATTGGCCCCCTTTTGCCACTACTATGCCACATTTACTCAGACACACTCATGCCTATGTCTACTATATCCTCTATTTCTATCTGAACTTAGATATTTGATGTTCCACTGAGACAACGTTTTAGTGGGACATTCAATCTTCTATGACATTCCTGGTTCTCTTCTTATTTTGTATTGTTATGTATTTTGTGTATCTTATTTTCCTTAGTTTTTTTCACTTTCCTTTAAAAGTCTTTGTACAAGTTGTGATCCTCTCGGTTTCTGATGTGATGTCATCAATCTGATGCGTCACTGTCAACATGTCTCTTTCTCACAGCACGCGTACATATGTGAGTTTTGAGTCTGTGCCCAGGTGATTCTTGGCAATGCACTTGTATGCTCCAGAGTCTGAGACCATGGGTCTCTGGATGATGAGTGTTCCCTGAGGGTGGAGCAACTCGCTGCCCATAGGGCGGCCCGGCCCCGCTGCAGACAGAACCGACCCGTCAGGCAACTCCCAGGTGATCTCTGGTTTGGGGATCCCAATAGCAGCGCAGCTGAGTTGAACTGGTGCTCCCACAATTGCCCTCACATTAGGGGGTGGCCAAGTTTTGATGCGGGGAGTGTAAGCAATGATCATTACAGGGACAGTAAGAACGGCTTCCCCTGCATCGTTTTGTGCTCTGCACACATAGTTTCCTCTGTCATAAATGGTAGTGTCGTGCACAACCAAGGTCCCGTTCTCCAGCAGCTTGTAGCGTCCGAGGAATTGAGGCCTGGTCAGGGTGTGGCCCCCCGGGACGGTCCAGGAGACGCTTGGTCTGGGGCTGCCATCCGCCAGGCAGTGGAGGAAGAGAGGGTCCCCAGAAACAGTGCGTATGATGCCCCTTGGACGTGAATGAATGTAAGGTTTCTGGCCAACTTCCAGGAGAATGAGCTTCTCTATGTAGCCCTCTGAGTTCTTCGCAGCACAGCGGTACTTCCCACTATCCTCTTTAACAGGAGTGTAGATTATAAAAGTCCCATCGCTGCCAAGGTGATGCCTATATCCACGGTCAGGCCCATCGGTAAAACGCGTTCCGTTTGGCAGGGTCCATATCATCTCTGGCATGGGATGTCCGTCGGCAGAGCAGTTCAACACCACAGTCTTCCCCAAGCGAGTGACGAGGCGCTCATTAAAAGGGTTTCTAAAAATGGGCCGTCTAAGCATGCTTGTCACCTCTAGCTGTATGACCATGACCGCCTCGCCCCCATCATTCCTCGCCATGCAGATGAACTCTGCGGTGTCAGTTGGCCTCACGTTGCGGATCTCTAGTGTCCCGTTTTGATGGACATTTATCCTACTTCCAAAATATGGAGACTTCAGAAAAATGTTATCCGGCATTATCCAGGTGATTGAAGGCAACGGCTCTCCTTCGGCCTTACAGTCTATAAACTTCCTGGAATATTTTACTGCTGTGTCCTTGATCACTGTCCTATTTTGGCGATAGCCATTTATCACCGGTGGGTTCCCATCTAACTCCAATCTGTACACTTTCCTGTTTTCGCCGGCAGGGTTGCGAGCTATACAGACATACTGCCCAACGTCCATCAGCTTTACATCTCTTATATCCAGGGAGCCGTTCACATGCATCAGGTAGCGCTCATTAGAGGCGGCAATTATGTCGTTGTTGGGTAACATCCAAAGAATCTTAGGTTTGGGCTCTCCGACCGCTTCACAGTCAAAGCGTATGTTATCTCCAGGCTTCACCTTGCCATAGGTCTGCCTTGGGGGTCGTATCCTCGGGGCTGCTGTCACCACGGTGATATGTACATGCATTTCATCCTTGCCGACTTGGTTCTCAGCATAGCAGGTGTAATCTCCTTCCTCGGAAATACCAACCTGAAAAAAATAATATAATAATGTGAACTTTTTCAAAAGAGAACTCACTATGCCTACATATTAAATAGTGTACACTGATTAGGGTTACCTGATTTAGGTAAAGTGTTCCATTATCAAACAGAACAAAACGGCGCGTTCGCCTGCCGCCATTGTTGCTGCTGCTGTCAGACTGCATGGCACTGTTGACCAGTGTACCATCTGGTAGACCCCATGAGATATCCGGCTGCGGGGACCCAGAGGCCTTGCAGTCCACCTTGAGGTCTCTACCGAAGGGGACATGCTTCTTGCCATAATGCTTAGGTTCGATCTTGGCTGGCTTCATGGACACAGAGACCTTCATGAGCTGGAACTCATCTCCCATCTTGCTGCGTGCCACACAGAGGTAGTCGCCAGCATCTTTGTCGTTCACCATGTTAATAATCAGACTTCCATTTTCCACAACATGGATTCTGTTGCCCATCCTGATAAAAATGAAAAAACAAAAAACGAAAAGGAAATTAGAATGGCTTCATACTGTATAAATATGATATTTATATAAACCTTAAAAAAATGTATTCATCTAAAATAATGAAAATACATAATACTATAAAGTACTAGAAGTATTTTAATTTTATTTTAATAAAATCTCAAAAAAAAAATTTCATAGGCCTGTAATATACTTAAAAAAAAAAATATTTTGTTTTATTTACCCAATAACATGGCATTACATTTTGAAAGAATTCTAGCTCAATCGGAGGGCCTGATAAATCTCTTGTTTATTTTAGGTCTACCACACTCACCATGAAAACATCAAAGGTCACAAGCTCATATAGCCTCTGCAATAATTGTAACCAGTGTTTCCATTTGGATTGTGCTGGAGTACATTAGTGGCTTGCATTCATTTGGTCAGAGGGCTCAGTATCTCGTAATTTTAAGCATGGAAGGACTGACTATTCAGCACATTAAAACACTAAAACTATTATTCTCTGTCTTAAGGGGATCTGGTGCAGGGTTAACACAGGAAGCTCAACTGGAGGAATGAGGAAAGATGGAAACCTGAGCACAAGATTTTAAATAGAGCCATTTTCAACTATATAAATACAAGGATCCCAAGAGAAGCTATACGTTTCTGCAACATGTGCTTGGTCTGTACTAAAGACTTGGCTAAAGCTCAAAGACTTCACTGATGAGGAATTTTGGTTTTCCTTGCTTATAATTTCAGTTTCCAGTGCATGAATATCAATATGCTCCTGAGTGAAAGCCAAATAAACTACATTTATATATATAATACACATCTATAATTTACTTTGTTTTGCCTACTATGCTCTTAACTATCACTAATAATAATAGCCTACCAAAAAATACTAAAATACTGCTAAATGAATAAATGCTTGTGCAGCACCAATTTTTATAATTGGCTCCCATATTAATTGTATGCTTTGATTGTCGTCAGCCTCACCTGTAAGTGCAGTAATAAAAGAGTCTGCTAAACAGCCAATAATGCAATAATGTAAAACTAAAACGGCCACAAGCTAAGCCAGTATATAGTAATTAAATCTAAGAATGGAATTTAATAATAGAATATTACCTATGCCACTGATCCACCACAGCTTTCGAAGGTAGTCTCCACATAATCCTGGGTTTGGGTTCCCCTGTTGCCAAACAATTCAGTCTCAGCTGGTCTCCAAAGGACAGCTCTGTCATGAGTTGGGATGTCTCCACAATCCGAGGCGCGGACTCCCGTTCCTCTACCGTCACTGTCGCCACCCTCCGCGCTGATCCTGTGGCACTTGTCGCGATGCATTCATATATCCCATTGTCTGTTAAAGTTAAATCCTTATAGTGGAGGGTACCATTGTCATACAATGCCACTCTGGGATCTGCAGCAGGCCTGTTTGACTGCACGACTGAGCCATCCGGGAGGACCCAGTGAAGGGTCGGCAGGGGGTCGCCCTGGCCTGTGCATGGCAGCCAAATACTGTGGCCCATAACAGCCCTCACATGCTCACGATTCTCCTCCAGGATGCCAGGGGGAGCTGACACCACCTGCAGTCGAACCGTAGCGGTGGCGGCTCCAGCTGGATTACTAGCAATGCATTTGTAATGACCTCTATCATAGACGGAAACCCGCTCAATGGTCAGGGTGCCTTCGGGTGTCACTGAAGCCCTCCCCTTGCCTGAGATGTGACCCCTCACCTGCGTCCGGTTGGCCAGAATCCAGGATATCAGAGGCGTGGGCCGGCCTTCTGCCTTGCATTGCATCTCCACAGTGCTTCCAGCATGGGACTTTATCTCCCGGATCTTGGGCTCCAGGATGCGAGAGGGGTATGCTACCACCGAGAGGGTTACCAGCAATTTGTCTGATCCCAGATCATTCTCAGCAAGACACAGGTATTGACCACGGTCCCTAATGTTGGCATTTTGGATGGCCAATGTGCCATTGCTGAAGACTTCAAACTTGCCCATCTTCCCCTTGATGGTAATTGTGTTTCCTAAAAAAAGGAGGGCAATTTTTAGATTAGGAGTTAATGACACCAAAAAGTGTATTTTGACTTGTGTATCACACTACGACACTATAAATACATTTTGTAAACATTTATGCAGTATGTCTGTGTAACTATATACCTGTCTGTGTAAACCACAATATTGATCTGTTCAATTTAACTAAAACATGGTTGTTTTTAATCATTCAGAATAAGTGTACCTGTACTTGAGGAGAAGCGCATCCACCTGATGGCTGGCTCAGGGTTCCCCACTGCCTCACATGGCAGAAAAGCATCAGAGTTGGACAGCACCGTGAAGCTAGCTGCATTACCACCAAGTATCTTGGGCTTGCTCATCTCCTTGGCGGTGGAGAGATCAATCCCTACTGTGGTTGCTGTTGTGGGGTATTCTTGCTCTGCTGTGGTAATGGCTAATGTGTCAAAGGTGATGGCTCTCCCTGAATTACTTCTCATTGTTGGCCTCATTGGCATCTCTGTGGGCTGATCAATGTTCCTCTCGGCTGGTTTGATATTGCTGTAGACCTTGGTCCTAAATGTCGTGGTTTGGTTCTTTGTAGTGGATGGCCTAATTGTAATGGTAGTAGGCATAGATTTGGGTATGGTTGCCCAGCGGCCTTTGGTCATAGTCGGGGTTCGAGTCGTAGTATAGGTGGAGCCATGCCATTTATCTTCTCCATATATGGTTGTTTGCTCTTCTGTTGATGCCATCCCTGTAGAACCATCATATTCACTGGATGGAAGGTAGAGAGGTGTGGAAACTGAAAATGGTAATATCGTGGTCTTCATCAGGGTTTTCATAGTGGTGTCAATGATGGGTTTTAAATTAGTTGTTGTCTGTGTTGTGGTGGGAGCTGCTGTAGTAGTTGTAGGTTTCCTGAAGGGCCTTCTTCTCCTAATGGGCTTCCTCCTCCTGCCGATAGGTCCTCCTGCTCCTTTAGGCCTCTGTTTGATCACATGACGGTCCTCAGGGTATCCTCCTGACCCAAATGAAAAGGCCTCACCAGGGCTTGCCCTTGAAGGTGGGTTGACTGTAGGTGGGGAATCAATAGTTTGGATCGGTGGTGATGTCTGAGTATTAGTGTATGTGTTGTATGTTGGAATGGTAGTAGTTTGATAGTGTAAGATAGGTGACGCTGTTGTAGGCTCATCATCAGCAGAGAAAATATCTTCATAGTCATTATCTGAGGAGCTTTCTTTGCTAGAAGTGTATCTGGAGTCTGTCAAAGACATGGCGGTAGCAGGAGCAACAGGGGTTGTGGTTGGGATCGTTGTCGTGGTTTTTACTGTGGTTGGTGTATGTGTCTTGATGAATGGTCTATGTAATCTGTTCAGCCTATGTCTGTGCTTTCCCTTATTGCCAAACTGTCTGTGCCATTGGATTCGTTTTTGGATAGCCTTAGATGTTGTGTGGGTCGTTGAGGAGATTGCTTCTTCGGTTGTGGACATTAATGGATCAGGTGTAAAGGTAAGCTCAGGGGCATCTGCAGAGGTAATGTAGTCACGTGAGAATCCTGGCTCAGACTGGCTATGGAGAAATGGGGCTTTTGTAATGTAATACTTTGTTGTAGTAGCTGTGGTATGTTGTGCAGTGAGAGGAATATCTGTTGAATATCTGGGTGAGGTGGCAACATTTGGTTTATCTGTTGTTATCCTCTTCTCTTTCACATCACGATCAAAGTCTGAAAGAAGATAGATTGGCAGAAAGATACAATTATCAATTAACATATACAGTATGTTCAAGTACAGAGATGCTGTAAGAACATAATAATTCAAGAAGGCCAGATGAAGTGAGGACTAACCTGTTACAAGTTGCACAGTGTAGGCCACTGTAGCATTCCCCTCCTTCCGTATTGTAGGTAATCTGAGTTTATTTATGTAGGATTGTATGTCAGTGATCCTATTTGGTTTGACGATCCTCCTACGTCCTTGGAAGGTTCTCCGGCGGCTTCCTCTTCCTCCTCCTTCGCCGGCCTTTGGTGGAATGATGTGGATCTGCTGGTGTGAGATGATGGTGGATCCTGCTGGTAGTCCTGGGGATGTGATCTTTTGGGTGGTGTGGAAGGTAATCTCATCTTGATGCCTCTCCGTGGTGGTAACAGCTGTGAAAGTGGTCTGGCTCTCTGCATCAGTGGAAGTGTGAACAATAGGGTCGACCGGTCTTGCTCCATCCATCATCTGAGTAACGTTGGGCTCTGTGACAAAGGAAAGTCCCCTGCTGGTCTCTGGCTCTGCAGGGGGTTCCCCTGAGAATGTCAACTCAGTTTCTTCTGAGTTATCAGCCACAGTAATATCTGAATGGAACATGACTTTGTTTTTGTGTGTTTTGGTAGTTCTTGCAATAGTGTAGAATTCACTGGGTATGAACCAATTACTAGGTGTTACACTTGTTTTGTCCAATGCATGGTCCTGTGGGATGGCTGCATCACTTTGGAGTTCATTCAATCTCTCTAGACTCTGTGTAAATGCTGATTCCACAGGCGTTACAAGATGTGACTGTGTGTATGACTCTGTTGTTGGATTGTCTGTGTTTTCTGTTACCATAACAGCACTGATATCACTATTATCTGGGGTATCTGCGGTAACCAAACCGTTAAAATCACTGTTATGTGTAGTTGTCATGGGCTCAGTGTAACTGCTGTAGTCCTGTTGTCTTTGAATTAACATAGTTTTATGTACTTGAGGGCTATCCGTTGAATACTTATCCAAATCTGGTAAAATCACTTCATTAAAACTCTCACCAGAGCCTGTTTCCTCATTTCCAGAAAGACCTGTGTCTCTCAGTTTTGATCCACCTTGGGCCTTTTTCATGAATTCAGCAAATTTGTCCGGGTCGACTCTCCTGCTATTTGCATTAAAGATCCTGTTGCTCCAGATGCGTCTATTGGTTATCGGGCCACTCCGTCTTTGTCCCAATCTACCCCGAACTTGTGACCTCAGACTGGGGTAGGGCCTGTCTGAAGTAATAGTCCTGGACTCCTGACTAGTTCTGTCGGATAAAGAAGGGGGCTCACTGAGATCCACCTCCTCTTCCACATCGTCAGACACAACCATGACATCTGGCCCCATTGTTGGATCTTCATCATCTACTACTGCTCCAATCTCCGAAGCTTCCCCTCCAACTGTCACCATTGAGACCAGCAGATCAGCTCCCATGTAGTTAGCAGCCAAGCACCTGTAGAAGCCCCGGTCCCTCACAGTGAGACCCTGAATTCTTAAAGTCCCATTCTCGTGTAGTTTCTTGTTCCCATGAGACTCTCTGAACACCGAGTGGTCTGGTAGAATCCACTGAACGGAGGCCTCTGGGCTCCCTGTGAAGCTGCAGTCCAGAACCAGATTTTGACCCAGTGTTTTAGACAGCTGGACCCCATTGACCTCGGCTTCCTCCACGTCAGGGGACAGCACTGTAATTCTAAAGCTGAGAATGTCTGCATCCAGGTAGTTGGTGGCGATGCACCGGTAGAGGCCAGCGTCAGAGGGGCCAGCACCATGCAAAGTGAGCTTCCCTTCGGCTGTGATGTGGATCCTTCCGTCCTCGCTGAAGTAAGGAGCTCTGACCTTATTGCCATCTGCTAATATCCATTCGACAGAAGGCTTTGGGTCACCCATGGTCTGGCAGTTCAACTCTGCTACACCACCTATAACATAACATCACATATAATGTACAGTATATTACATAAATAACACAATAATAATAATAATAATAATAACAAAAGTGAATTGTTATTTGTTATATATTTGTTGAGTATATATATTATAGACATCAGTCAACTTCATGGTCAACTTCATTGTAATCAACCTGATAAATGTTCTGCCTACCTGTGAGTACAGTGTGCTCGGTCTTCGTCTTGTTGTCCCATTTGATCATGGTCCAGCTGTAGCGACCCCTCTTCGGCACTCTGCTCTCCACGCGTATGTGCACCACAGACCAGTACCTTATGTGCAAGGTCGCGTAAGTAGTGGTGGTACGGTCGAGCTGGAAGTACACCTCCTCCTGCATCAACCACCCAGGGGAAGCGCTAATCACGGCCTTAACGTCTGTGTAGATCCCCTCATGCGCCTCCTCTGGTCTGAGTTGCCGGTACTGGTAGACCATCCCTGAGCTCCGCGAGAGCATCAGGCCTCTCTCCATTCTCATAGGAAAATCACTGTAGGTGGCCAGGATGTGCCACAGCTGCTGCACGTGTTCATAGTCAACGTTGCAGACGAGCGAGGATGCTACGTCGGCTCTGAGGAGAGTGACGTTGTTCTCCTCCGTGGTGAGTGTAAGGTTTTCCATCGCTGAGGGCCTCTGGACGGTGCAGGATAGGCTGGCTACATTGTGGAAATGGTCGGTGAGGTTCATCTGCATGGAGCCGATGGGGGCTATGAAGTCCCTGGGGAGTACGGGAGTGAAGTCGCCGGCGTCCAGGCTGATGTTCCTCTGCTTGAGGTGAGGGCTGATCCTGGGTTGGGTACAGGTGAAGGCATCGCCGGGGAGCTGAGAGATGGATCGGCTGGGATGAGTGCCAGGGTTGGCACACCTGGGACACAGCTGGCCCCGTGCGTA
>JAOPHQ010001855.1:0-34623 GCA_030340625.1 Merluccius polli | reverse complement strand
CTGTGTTGTTGGTGCTGGACTGAAGGTTGTTGGTTCTGTGTTGTTGGTACTGGACTGAATGTTGTTGGTTCCTGTGTTGTTGGTACTGGACTGAAGGTTGTTGGTTCTGTGTTGTTGGTGCTGGACTGAAGGTTGTTGGTTCTGTGTTCTTGGTGCTGGACTGAAGGTTGTTGGTTCTGTGTTGTTGGTGCTGGACTGAAGGTTGTTGGTTCTGTGTTGTTGGTGCTGGACTGAAGGTTGTTGGTTCCTGTGTTGTTGGTGCTGGACTGAAGGTTGTTGGTTCTGTGTTGTTGGTGCTGGACTGAAGGTTGTTGGTTCTGTGTTGTTGGTGCTGGACTGAAGGTTGTTGGTTCTGTGTTGTTGGTGCTGGACTGAAGGTTGTTGGTTCTGTGTTGTTGGTACTGGACTGAAGGTTGTTGGTTCTGTGTTGTTGGTGCTGGACTGAAGGTTGTTGGTTCCTGTGTTGTTGGTGCTGGACTGAAGGTTGTTGGTTCTGTGTTGCTTGGTGCTGGACTGAAGGTTGTTGGTTCTGTGTTCTTGATGCTGGACTGAAGGTTGTTGGTTCTGTGTTGTTGGTGCTGGACTGAAGGTTGTTGGTTCCTGTGTTGTTGGTGCTGGACTGAAGGTTGTTGGTTCTGTGTTGTTGGTGCTGGACTCTAAGGTTGTTGGTTCTGTGTTGTTGGTGCTGGACTGAAGGTTGTTGGTTCTGTGTTGTTGGTGACTGGACTGAAGGTTGTTGGTTCTGTGTTGTTGGTGCTGGACTGAAGGTTGTTGGTTCCTGTGTTGTTGGTGCTGGACTGAAGGTTGTTGGTTCATGTGTTGTTGATGCTGGACTGAAGGTTGTTGGTTCATGTGTTGTTGATGCTGGACTCTAAGGTTGTTGGTTCTGTGTTCTTGGTGCTGGACTGAAGGTTGTTGGTTCTGTGTTCTTGGTGCTGGACTGAAGGTTGTTGGTTCTGTGTTGTTGGTGCTGGACTGAAGGTTGTTGGTTCTGTGTTGTTGGTGCTGGACTGAAGGTTGTTGGTTCTGTGTTGTTGGTGCTGGACTTAAGGTTGTTGGTTCTGTGTTGTTGGTACTGGACTGAAGGTTGTTGGTTCTGTGTTGTTGGTGCTGGACTGAAGGTTGTTGGTTCTGTGTTGTTGGTGCTGGACTCTAAGGTTGTTGGTTCTGTGTTGTTGGTGCTGGACTGAAGGTTGTTGGTTCTGTGTTGTTGGTGCTGGACTGAAGGTTGTTGGTTCTGTGTTGTTGGTGCTGGACTGAAGGTTGTTGGTTCCTGTGTTCTTGGTGCTGGACTGAAGGTTGTTGGTTCTGTGTCGTTGGTACTGGACTGAAGGTTGTTGGTTCTGTGTGTTCTCCTCAGGGCTCCTCAGATGACGCAAAGAAGGTGATGAGACGGGAGAAGAACCGGATCGCGGCCCAGAAGAGTAGAATGAGGCAGACGCAGAAGGCCGACACTCTACACCTGGTGAGCACGCCTTCCTCTGACCCTGGACACATGGGACGGCCGGGGATCGAACCCAGGGCCTTCTGTATATGGGAGACCCTACAGCCACAACTTACTCGAAAAATCCACAAAATAATAGAAGAAAAGAAAATAGAAGAAAGAAATCTCAATTACCTCTAACTGCTATTGCTACTACTACTTTGCATATCTTATGGGCGGGGGGTGGGGGTGGGGGTTGGGGGGGGTTTGGCTTGGTTTATTTGAGGTCAATCTGTGTGTGTGTGTGCGCGTGTGTGTGTGTGTGTGTGTGTGTGTGTGTGCCCAGTCCACAGCCAGCTTCATAACACTCTAATGAAGGTCACGGCTCTGATTAGGGATGTTTGGCAGAATTCAAGCTAATTAAGCGCTCCAGCATCCTGAAGTAGGGCACAAACACACACACACACACACGCACGCACACACACACACACACACACACACACACACATTTGTATATGAAAAACAGGCCAGGGTAGAGACTGTTATGTATCGCTTCAATGCTCTTCCAAAGACGGCGGCGGCGGCGGTCACATCACCGTGACCGCCGCCGCCGCCGTGCCCTACAGGCAGATCGTCTTCCCTCTCCTCCCGCTCCTCCGGCCCTTAAAGCTGGGATCTGTTTTTCGGCACCCATGCGGCGCTCAGGGAGCGCTTTGGCCCGCTGGCTCTGTTATATTTACAAGACGCCACCTGACCGTGTGGCGGTGGTGTGTCATGGCGTCTGTTGTGTTGCACACTTGGAGGCTCGTGCTGCGTGTTTTCACAGAAGCCTCAGGAATAAATTAGCAAGTGTGGGCCTCCTCCTCTCTCTCTCTCTCTCTCTCTCTCTCTCTCTCTCCCTCTCTCTCCTCCTCTCTCTCTCTCCTCCTCTCTCCCTCTCTCCTCCTCTCTCTCTCTCCCTCCCTCTCTCCCTCTCTCCTCCTCTCTCTCTCTCTCTCTCCCTCTCTCTCCTCCTCTCTCCCTCTCTCCCTCTCTCTCCCTCCCTCTCTCTCCTTCTCTCTCTCTCTCTCTCTCTCTCCTTCTCTCTCTCTCTCTCTCCCTCTCTCTCTCCCTCTCCCTCTCTCCTTCTCTCTCTCTCCCTCTCTCTCTCTCTCCCTCTCTCTCCATCCCTCCCTGCCTCTCCCTCTCCCTCTCTTTCTCTCTCTCTCTCCCTCCCTGCCTCTCCCTCCCTCTCTCTCTCTCCCTCGCTCCTGCAGAGCCAAGCGCAAGTGGGCCCGGGCCGAGATTATAGCACTGAATTTAAACACAGCTGTCTTATTCACCGGTCCTTCACCCCCCCCCCCCCCCCCCCCCCCCCCCCCCCCCCCCCCCCCATCATCGACACGTGTTGGACGACAACATCATTAGAAACCGGCCCTTCTGTTTGTGACTGTGTGTTCATACATTTTGTACATAAACAAAAGGGATATGTAGCCAGAAGTATCACAGGCAATGGGCTGTAAAGTACAGCTAAAGTGTGTATATTATGAATAGGGGGTTGAATATAATGAGAGACATCCTGTTGAATATATTTTATGATTTAATAATAGATTTATTAAATATCACACAGACCTCTAATGTCTCTGAGGGCCTCAGATGTTATGGGGGCGGCGGCGGGGGGGAACTACAGGGAGGTATTTCCAAAGAATCAAGCAAAAAAAACCTGCTGTCAGCATAATATCCTCACCGCCGTTTCTCTCTTTCCTCTCTCTTGTGCAAATTCTTTTGAACTTAATCAGTGAAACAAAAAAAAAAAACGACATATCTGAACGAAAAAAAAGTGGTGTGTCGTGGGCGGGCCGGCCACACTGGTGTTTGTGATCTCGATCAATGACTTAGCCCTTCCTACGCACACACACACACACACACACCGAAAAAAAAAACCAAATCGCGGTCCTCCGAGGGCGTTTCACACGCAAAGCCCGACACAGAGTGTGACGCCGTGACGACAGGGACCCGGGTACGCGCTGCGGTGCCTTTGGTGTTCGGCGTCTACACTTGATAAACAGGAAGACGTTTTTTTTTTCCTTTACTATGACATGACAGCCATTTCCTGTTTCATCAGGAGCCTGACTTCTGTCGTTCGCATTCGGCAGTGAGTTCTGTGTAAATGTTGTTGAGGGGATGGAGTCGCTGGCCGTGGGCAGTGTGTGTGTGTGTGTGTGTGTCTGGTAGGCTGATGCTGCTGCTGCAGTGGCGGCGGCGGCGGCGCTGCAGCAGCATCAGCCAGGCCGTCACTTCTGGTAAAGAGGATACAGCAAGTGGGCTGTGTGGTGGAGATAAGTAACGTCACGCCGACGACGTTTTTAAGGGGGGTTGCCCGAGGAAAGTCTGTGCTTCTCATTGACGATCATCGGAGTGTAGACACACACCGGGGGTGTCGCCTGTGTGCCGGTGACCTTTTGGTTGCTAATCCCCGTGAGAACTGTGTAGTTTTTTACCCTTTTCCTTTTCCCTCCACACACACAGACTGCAGAAGCGTTTAGGCCCACCTACCGTCGCTCGCTGACGTGAAGCGACGGTTTATTTTAAATCACTGGAGGGTTGCCCTTGACTGGAATCCTATTACTCAGTTCCAACTCATACATGAGGAACCCGGTCGACCGACTTCACATAACTTCAACTTGTTATTATGAATAATAATAATATAATAACATGTGGATGATGCACAGATACTGTTACTAGCTGTGGATATCAGTCCAATAGGATATCAGTATCAGATAATATGTCTAGTACAAATATTGGATATGAGGAGCCATCAAATAGGAGAGTAACCCCGGCCTGCTCCCTTAGCGACATGAGGCTGAATTCACTGTAACTTCCCTTTGGATAAAAGTGTCTCCTTATAAGTAAATAGGCTAGTATTGGTAAGGGTGATTATTGATTCGGAGGGGGGTAGTGCTCGTATTGTAAGGTCAAGCTCTAGGGCCGAAGGGGGTACAGTACAGACCCTTTTCACAGAGGCGTCATCGTAGGACAAACACAGGCGTCACTCATAACACACATTCTGGGTCTGCTCCTTTTACGTACCACGGCATGCAGACTTATCTTCACTAGAGAGGACAGAGCCCAAAGTATCAGTCGTTATGAGGTCAACAAACTTGTGGCGTTCGGCGGGTGCATCCCCCCCCCTATCGGCGCGCCCTCGGCGTCGCTAGAAATTTCGATCGATTGACCTTGTCCTGTTTCTGATCGCCAGGAGAGCGAGGACCTGGAGAAGAAGAACGTGGCGCTCAGGAAGGAGGTGAAGCAGCTGACCGAGGAGAAGAAGTACCTCTCCTCGGTGCTGAGCAGCCACGAGCCCCAATGCACGAGGGGCCTCACGCCGCAGACGGAGCCGCTCTTCTCGGCGGCGGCGGCTGCGGCGGCAGCTGCAGCGGCGGTGGCGTCGCACGGCAGCGGCTACCCGCTCCACCCCCACCCCCACCTGCACCACCACCACCAGCAGCAGCAGCACCAGCAGCAGCACCTGGCGGCCGGACCACACTACCATCACTGACCGCGAGCAACATCTGGAGGGGAAGGCGGCGAAGTGGAAACCTGCGAAAGTCGCGTCGTCTGCCGTGTCACAAAATGGCGACTTAAGTGACATTGGGGGAGAGCGTGAGGGGCGGGGCCGGGGGGTGGGGCCCGGGGGGGGCGGGGCCAGGGGGGGCGTCCAGGCCTGTGGATGCCGTCCTTCCTTGGGTTTTTACCAGTGTGTGCGTATAGCGTGAGAGCTGGGCAGCGACTAAAAGCGTGGAGGGTCGATGTCCTATTGGAAGTATTGAATAATGGTAATTATTCTCGCACTGGTTTTTTTTTGTTTGTTTGTTTTTTACGCAGGTTTAGGAGGGGAAGTTGCAACATCTGGCACTATTCACAACTATTTATTTGATTCAGACCTTTTCCCCCCTTGTATGAACGATAACGCGTGTTTTTCAGGTGGAATATACCTTTGAGAGACGAGTTATATCACAACCGAGACTTGGTTGCTTTGTTTGTGAGGGGGGGGGAAAGCAAACTGTTTTGTGTTTGTTACGTGTCTGAACTTTTTGTGTGTGAATGTAAAATTGATTATGATTGATTGATTGATTGATTGATTGATTGATTATGATTATGCTCAGGAATGCCTTACACGTGCATGATATTTGATTGTAGACATATGGAATGTATTTCTCAAAAGCTGTTGGCTTAGGTGAACCAAAGCATGTAAAAAACAACTAAACAAACAGTTGTCTTTTCAGGAGAAGAACAATGAAAGAGGTTTTGATTAGATTGTGTAAAATATTCTGTACAAGTGATAAATGCTGATTTGTAAAAATGATAGGGACAGCTATTTATTAAATGTGGTGTCTTTGAGGTGGTGTTGTCTGTGGAGCGCTTGATATTCAAAACGCATTTTCACACATCAGCATACGTTTATTTGTACCTAAAGAGGGACCTTGCACCACATAGAGAGACGGCAGTTCTAGTTATGTTTCACAGTCAATTAGTTTTATTGCAATTCATTTCTTGATTGGTCTCCAAGTAGGCCTACAGTGTACATGAATAAAGAATTGATGCAGTCTTGTAGAGACATTACTGCACTTGTTCAATGCATGTATTTGGCCGATAGGTGGCACCGTTTACCAATAATAATAAAAAAAATCGTAAGCAAAACAAAATAGCGTTTTCTTCTCATTGCAATGCAGAGGTTTCACTTGGGAATGGCATCAGCCTTGCCCACGGTTTAATTACATAATGACATTAGGCTATCCTACAGGCCTACAACCTTTAAAAAAATAACACTAGGGTCAACTTGATAGGAACAAAAGCACTAAACAAAACTACTGAATAAAAACCAAACGCAAAACAAAACGTCACTTTTTTTCGTTGAGAAGAAGAAGGAAGTTTAGACATAAACTCCGCCCTCGCAACGACGGGCTTATGAGCGCCCACCGTGTGGTCACGCTGAGGAAAGATCCTGTATTGAAGCGTTATCCCGGTCTGTCCAACGCAACTTCCGGTCTCTTGCCGCCTGCGAGCCGCGTACGCCAGTTTAACGTATTTAAAATAAAAGAAGAATAAAAGCAAGACAATAATAACACCCCCCCCCCCCCCAAAAAAAAAAGAACAAAACGACACACATTGTTGGAATGGGACGAATAAATATCCCAAATACAAGTAACGCAAAAAAAAGGGATATGCCGCCCCCTCCCGCCGCTAACCCCATCCCACTGAAAGTCCCGCGCAATAACGCTCATTTGACGCATCCCGGTCCGCCCTGCACAACAACCCAGTGGATAAGTTGCTGACTTTGTAAGTGTTTTCTAATCACGGGGTTAGGGTTAAGGTTAGGGGTGGTGGTGTGTGTGCGTGCGTGTGTGTGTGTGTGTGTGTGTGGTGGTGGGGGGGGGAGACTGGACTTGTACCACGTGTATCTTAGGGGGGAAAAAAACACGGACCCAGTTGGCGATACTAGGCTACTTCTACTACTTGGACTTCAATGACAACATCGAGACACTGTTGCCACTGTGTGTGTGTGTCCGTGTGTGTCAGTGTGTGTGTGTGTGTGTGTGTGTGTGTGTGTGTGTCAGTGTGTGTGTGTGTGTGTGTGTGTGTGTGTGTGTGTGTAGGTGGGTCAGCGGCAACCAGAGACAGCGGAGCCACAGAGACAGCGGCGCCACAGCGTCCTGTGGGTAAACTCGGACCGGTCCAGTGGTCTATGCTGTAGTAGTGGTGGTGCCATCAATTAGTCTGTGGACCCAATTAGTGTACTGTTTTTATTATTATTGTTATTATTATTATTATTTTGTTGGGGGGAGGGAGGGCATTGTAAAAAAAAAACAACAACAAAAAAAACTTGGACAAAGGTCTCTGTCTCTGAAGCTGTCCATAATAATAGCCTACTACTACTACTACTACTACTACTACTACTACTACTACTACTACTAATAATAATAATAATAGCCTAATACTAATATTAATACTAATACATGAACAGGACACTTTGCCAAGAGGACAGTAGAGAGAGAGAGAGAAAAGACTTTTTAACAAAACAAGATGCACGAAAAGCCGACACTGAGTGACTCTGAGCTCCGCGAGGACCGCCACACCGGGGAGGTCACCGAGACCGGGACCCTGGACAACGGGACCCTGGACAACGGGACCCAGGTCACCGGGACCCCGGGGACCGGGACCAAGGACGCCGGGACCACCCTGCAGCCCACCCGCCTGTACAAGCGGCGGTGGCTGATCGTGCTGCTGTTCAGCTCCTACTCCCTGTGCAACTCCTTCCAGTGGATCCAGTACGGCATCATCGCAAACATCTTCACGGTCTACTACGGCGTGGACGACTTCACCGTGGACTGGATGTCCATGATCTACATGCTCACCTACATCCCCTTCATCTTCCCGGTCACCTGGCTCCTGGACCGCAAGGGCTTGCGGGTGGTCGCCCTGGTCGCCACGGCCCTGAACTGCGTCGGGACGTGGATCAAGGTGGCCAGCGTGCAGCGGCACCTGTTCGCCGTCACCTTCCTGGGTCAGTTCTGCAGCTCCTGCGCGCAGGTCTTCATCCTGGGCATGCCGTCCACCATCGCGTCCGTGTGGTTCGGGCCGGACGAGGTGTCCACCGCCTGCTCCATAGGCGTGTTCGGCAATCAGGTAGGGTGTCCAAATGGAGTTGGTTTTGTGAAAGTGAAATATTAACTATAACTTACTGCTTACTGTGTCACCGATTGATTTTTTTAGTGAATGAATGAATGAATGAATGATTGAATGAATGATTGATTGAATGAATGAATGAATGAATGAAAAGGTTGCAGCTTTCGGACGCCTCCGCGTAATTGCGCGCTGCGGTAATTGAGCACCGCCGCGCGCAATTACGCACGGCCAACGTTGTTAATGTGGTCCACGTTTTTGCACCGCACCGTCGCATTTGTGGTGTCCCTGCTGTGTCTGCAGAGGAGCTTGCAGGGGGGGGGGGGATGAATATGTATATGCAGTATGCTATGTCTTCATTTTGAACCATGGGAAATGCACGTCGCTTTCACATCGTATTTAAGTTGTAATGCAAAGAAAAGAGAAGTGTGTCCTCACACACTCACTCTCACACACTCACTCTCACACACACACACACACACACACACACTCACTCACTCACTCACTCACTCACTCACTCACTCACTCACTCACTCACTCACTCACTCACTCACTCACTCACTCACCTACACACTCACTCACTCACTCACTCACCCACACAGCCCTTGTGTTTTCTGTGACCCCCCCCCCCCCCCCCAAAAAAAAGGACCCCTGTGTTGGACATTAACACAGTGTGTTTATATTTAGCGTGTCACCCTAACAACTAAGGTCGTAAAAATGAGTTTCAGGTCACCGTGCTGTTAAGTAACAGAGACAAGGAGGCAATTCAGTTCGACTTTCTTGCAACATTTCTTTTCATAGGCGGACAATTAGGCGAATGGAAAGAAATGCGTGGCATGTAATGGGCCTGTAGCTCCCGGCACTTCAGCACAGGTCCCAGTCTGCGTGCTGGACCCTTCCCTGAACCTCAGGCACTGCAAGGTCTCCACCTCATACAGGTCTGGTCCAGGTGTAGGAATGCAGCAGTACCAGTAGCAAACACACACCTACGACATTTAATACACACACACCTACTACATTTAATATACACACACCTACTACATGTAATATACACACACCTAGTACTACATTCAGTATAATATACACACACCTACTACATTTAATATACACACACCTACTACATGTAATATACACACACCTACTACATTATAATACACACACCTACTACATTTAATATAGTATACATACACCTAGTACTACATTCAGTATAGTATACATACACCTAGTACTACATTCAGTATAATATACACACACCTAGTACTACATTCAGTATAATATACATACACCTAGTACTACATTCAGTATAATATACACACACCTAGTACTACATTCAGTATAGTATACATACACCTAGTACTACATTCAGTATAGTATACATACACCTAGTACTACATTCAGTATAATATACATACACCTAGTACTACATTCAGTATAATATACACCTAGTACTACATTCAGTATAATATACACACACCTAGTACTACATTCAGTATAATATACATACACCTAGTACTACATTCAGTATAATATACACACACCTAGTACTACATTCAGTATGATATACATACACCTAGTACTACATTGAGCATAATATACACACACCTAGTACTACATTCGGTATAATATACACACACCTAGTACTACATTCAGTATAATATACATACACCTAGTACTACATTCAGTATAATATACACACACCTAGTACTACATTCAGTATAATATACACACACCTAGTACTACATTCAGTATAATATACACACACCTAGTACTACATTCAGTATAATATACACACACCTAGTACTACATTCAGTATAATATACACACACCTAGTACTACATTCAGTATAATATACACACACCTAGTACTACATTCAGTATAATATACACACACCTAGTACTACATTCAGTATAATATACACACACCTAGTACTACATTCAGTATAATATACACACACCTAGTACTACATTCAGTATAATATACATACACCTTGTACTATATTCAGTATAATATACACACACCTAGTACTACATTCAGTATAATATACATACATACACCTAGTACTACAGTCAGTATAATATACACACACCTAGTACTACATTCAGTATAATATACATACACCTAGTACTACATTCAGTATAGTATAACAATACACATAGTACTACATTCAGTATAGTATAAATACACATAGTACTACATTCAAATCCTGTCCTCTTTGTTGTTGAGAGAAATATACTTTTTTTTCATAGACATTTATTTAATGGGCTTTTGTGCCTTAATGGACAGCACAGTGAAAACACAGGAAAGCGTGTTGACGTGTAGCACAGGACCGCAGGTGGGAATCGAACCCGGGTCACCGCAAGACGTATCGCCTCCATGGTCCACACACAAGCAGGTTGATTTACCGAGCCGAACCCGAAGTATAACAATAACTAACTCCCTCGGTGAACCGAAGAACTAACTGGACCGTTGGCTCGCAAGAATTTCACATAAAAGCAACAACGCGGGACACAAATGATTGAATGTTCTGACCCAAGTATTACATTTTAACCTCATAAAAACATGCTTACAGTTGTATAGTTGAACAATTACCGCGGGGACCCGGTTCAATGATAGTTCAACGGAGTTCAACAATTACCTCATTTTGCTAAAGGTGTCCTGTATTGCTAGTGCAACACCCGATCCCAGTGAGTGATGGTGTAATTGATGGAGGCTGAGGGTTTAGCCTCCATCGATGCTGTTTATGATAAATACTGGGTGCGCATGCATCCAAGTGGATGTATGCAAAAATGGTGGGAATGGGTTAAAGTAATCGGTGGAAAACATAAACAGCCTACAGTGACAATGTGAACGGCACAGCAGCTGTCCCTCTCCGACGGGTCAGAGTGTAGCCTCTCCTCTTCAAACAATCGCTCCGGTTCGTCGTGTTAAACCATTTTCCCAGATCAGTAAATCATTTGCGCTTGTTTATTTTTGTAATCACGTATAAATAGGACTCGGCAGAAGGCAAAGGGAGCGACAGTCCGCCAGAGACAATTGTTTAGAGATCACCGATAGTTCACAAAGCCAACACGGGGGGACTCAAAATGCCACGAAACGGTGACACGGACGCAATCCGCACGGACCCCCAGGAGCCCGGCGGGAAGGACTGGTCCGACGCGGCCCCGGGTCTGGCGTCCATCGAGTGGAGCCCGGGACCCCTGGGTAAGTCCGTGTCCGCCGGCTCTCGCTTAGACCTGGCGGAGACGTGCGGCTGCGGCGGCGGCGGCGGCCGTCGCCGCCAGGGAGACGACCGGACCCGGCTGGTGCCCAAAGCCCAGACGAAGCTCTACCTCCGCCGCTGGGTCATGCTGCTGCTGTTCAGCGGCGTGTCGGCCAGCAACGCCTTCATGTGGCTGCAGTACGGCATCGTCAGCAACGTCTTCGCGCGCTTCTACGGCGCCGGCGCGCTGGCCGTCGACTGGCTGGCCATGATCTACCTGCTGACCTACGTGCCGCTCATCCTGCCCGTGCTGTGGCTGCTGGACCGCCGCGGCGTGCGCGACGTGGTGCTGGTGGGCGCCGCCTTCAACTGCATCGGCGCCTGGATCAAGGTGGGCAGCGCGGGGCGCGGCCTGTTCGCCGTCACCTTCCTGGGCCAGTTCGTGTGCTCGGTGGCCACCGTGTTCCTGCTGGGCATCCCGTCCTACCTGGCGTCCGTCTGGTTCGGGCCCAGGGAGGTTTCCACCGCCTGCTCCGTGGGGGTGCTGGGAAACCAGGTTTGTCGGACGGCGACGTGTCTTTACTTGGAAAATGTAGAAAATGAGTGTATCTTTTTTTTCTATTACTATTACTTTTGCCGTATTTTGCTGCGTGTGTGCCGATGCGGGAGCGCCGGGGTTTTGTTTTGCGTGTACACACACACCGGCGTGTGGCGGTCAGGCAAGGCGGGACTTTTTATGCCTTTAAGCGTGAGAGCGGGCTTCGGGTTATTGCGTGTCGTTCGGGAGACCTGGCTCCGGGCGAGTCTTATCTCGTGAGCGAGTGAGTAATAGTGTCTGTGCTTATCTACGCTATCCAAGCAACGCCACTAATGCTGAGTGAGTCACGGCGCGTCGAAAAAAGCGGTTACGCAACGCCAACTCGTCAGCGCTCGTGTTGTAGTAGCGGTCGTCACTGGTTAGCGGGTTTACTCGTGGTTGTTATTACGTGTTTGGTAACGTGAAACGAAATGTGTTTTCTGTCCAAATGTGTCATGCATGCAGGCGCTTTGTGTGTTCTGTAAATATAGTTGCTCACATTCACAACGGTTTGAATGGTTTGGCTATACGATGCATGTAGAGGTTGAAACGTGCCGCGGTGTGTCGACCGCAGGTCAGGTCAGAGATTGCAAAATCCATCGCAATCTTTCTTCTATTCCTTCAAGATGGAGTCTGTTTTCCCTCCTGGCTAAGTAGCCAGAACTGTTTATTCACTGACTTTGAAATGTATATTTATATACTTTTTGACGTTTTGCTGACAAGATATTCGGTAGCCGTGCAGTGGATACATCCCTCTGTGATTATGTTATGGTCAGTTTAATATTTTTATTTAGATGCTGTTATCCATCAGCATCCACTTTCATATTGGGACTGACGCATCACATGCACACTGAGTTATACCGTTTGGTGTAATAATAATAAAAGTGAATTATGTAATACCATTGATGTTGCAATACTCTTCTCTTTCACAATACTCTTTTGAAGCAGCGTCAGTGTCAGAAAATGGCGAGCGTCACAGTTCCCCTTTAGGTAACCGCAGGGTATTAAAAGAAAAACAATTCAATTTAAGACCTTAAAAGGCATTAAAAAAATATCATTCGGAGAGAGGAAAAATAATAAACCTCAAACCGATAAATGTAAAACATTTTACGTATTTTTATGTGAAATATTTATTGTATGTATTTGCAGCAGCAGCCGCTGTGCTGACGCCTGCAGGACACTTTAGTTGTCAGGCAAGCAGCAGCTGCTTATTGATATGTCAATACATGTGTATACATTTACCTGCTGGGCCGTGAAATCGGTTCTAAGTGGTATTATAAAGGTATTGAAAAGTCTTAAATTGAACTGGGTTGCAACCTGCAGATACCCTGAATATTGTTGTTGTTGTTGTTGTTGTTGTTCTCCAGCTGGGTATTGCCATCGGGTTCCTGGTGCCGCCCATCCTGGTGCCCAACGTGGAGGACATGGACGAGCTGGCCTACCACATCCGCAAGATGTTCTACATCACGGCCGGCGTGGCCACCTTCCTCTTCATCCTCGTGGTCATCGGTGAGAAACCCATTCGTTTGTTTGTTTGTTTGTTTTACGAAGCGTCGCGTTTTACGTACCAAAAAAGACGCTCAACGCTTCGGTTGTCGTGGTTTCGGTCTGCGTATACAACAGGCGGCAAAGCTGTTGGCCCAGAATACAAACGTACCGAAACCAAATATGCACATATAAAGCGCTGCCCCGTTTAGGAGAAACACATCCATCTTTTTTTTTAAATGCCTTTCATCTCCACTTTCAGAGCAGAGTGGCGGGAAGGGAAAATACAGATTGATGTTATCAATTCAGATCATTGATCACATGTCTGTGTGGTCTTGACCTCCGCGTGACGATACGTATCTGTGGGTCAATATAAGGAACGCATTCACTGTGGCAAACTGGAACCAAAGTTGTCTTAAGTTAAGGGTTTATTCACAAAATGTGCCATTCTTCTACACAACTCAACAATGACCCCGCTTCCTTTTCTCGGACATTTGGATCGCGATGTACCGGAGTAAATCATCCGCCGCTCATTCAACAGTTTTTAGGAAGTGATGTGACTAACATGACGGCACGCGGCCGTCATGTTAGTCATGTGGGAGGGTGACTAACCTCCTTCTTCAAACCGACGACAGGACATCTTCTCCCCTCTCTCTCTCTCTTTCACACGACGTTGATTCAAAGTTTCGGGCTGTTGCTCTTGATTTGTGGTTCTTTGGTTTCTTTAAGTTTCTTTTCAGAAGACCCAGATAGATTCACAACAACAACAAACACATCACTTTCAGTTCGCGTATGAATACGGCCGGTCTGCACGTATGTACGTGGGCACATGTGTTTGTTGAGGTCGGCCCGTGTGGATGCGTGTGCGTGGGCCGGCCAGGAAGCCGCGTTTCGGAAACCCCTCTCACAGGAGAGTGGTACTTGTGGGCAGAGAGAGGGCGCTCTGCCAGGTCGCCATCAAGACAGTAGAGGAACGCGGCCGTTGTTTTGTCGGAGGCACGGCTCAAACCGGGTGGGGTGGGGTGGGGGGTTTGGGGGGGTGTGGCTGATGACAAAAGGGTGACTTATCAGGGGGCATTCCTTATGAGTGCCAAGCCTTGCGCTGTTTTGACACGAGCGCCCCACCGCCGCAGTTGACGTTTAACGCTCGACTTCGGTTTCCTCTCCTGTTTATGTTATGGCCCCTTTTCATACGCGAGAAGGATTTAGACGTTAATTGAGCACCAGTTGGTCAGCGGTGTTAAACGGTCAAGGGAATGTGGACGTGTCCTGGCGGGCTGACCTGTTTGTCCGTGACTCAGCCAACTGAAAACCACTTGGCCAAAGTTATTGGACACACACACACACACACACACGCTATACAACTTCTCTCTCTCTCACACACACACATGTGACCACAAGGCCCATATACACATCATCATCATCAAATGCCCAAATGTGTGAAGGTTGCCCTGCTGGCGGGGCCATCTGGGGCTCCCTGAGTCACGGCCCCTGGGAACAGACCTGCTGTGGGTGGGCCGCCGGGGGCCCCCGGGGGCCGGGCAATGGCTCATCAGCTCCACGGGGCGGGTGGAGGAGGAGGTGGAGGAGGTGAGCTCCAGGCCTGCTGTAAAGGCCGGAGCCGTGATCCTCCTTGCAGGAGGGTAGGAGTAGGAGGTAGGAGGGACCTTTAGGCTTTGACATCTCACGGAACAGAGCGCCTCCAAACGTAACGTGTGTTCTTGGCACGAGGCGGAGGGCGGGAATTTACGGAGGCGACTTCGGATATCCCAGGGATGTTTTCCTCACCTTTCAGATACTGCTTTGTCAGGAAAGCTCCCTATTTATTGTCTTTGGTGTCGTTGTCCTTGTCATGCTCTTATTCTGCTCACTCACACTGCATGACCCTCTCTCAGCTTAAGTCCTTACGATACATCCGTGGATATAGAGCCTACAAACCAAGCTGGATGTTTGTTTAATGACAATAAGGGAGACTTGATTTCTCACCAAAGGAGGAAAGTTTATCAAGCGTTGAAATGGCAAACTCCTCATTTGGCCATTTCACACACACACACACACACACCGAAACAAGAACCTGTTAAGTACTAATACAAATAAAATGGACTTTATAGCGTCTGTCCAGTACCCAAAGCCCTTTAAAAGTCATTGTAAAAGTCGCGGTGTTTATACTGAAGGCCTGGCTCGCAGGAATGTCTTCAGCTGTGCTATGTCTCAGCCGGGGGGGGTGGAGGTGGGGGGGGGGGGGGGGGGGCATTGACCCTGAATGTTGTGTCCCTCGCACCCCCCAGGGGGGCCTCCAGCGTTGGGAGAACCAGAGACCAGCGTGGCTCTCATGTCTTTATCGTGGCGCTGTGTATCGATAAAAAGAGAGCGGGGATACATTGTGTTGAGTTTACAGTACAGTACACGGCTGAAATAGTTCATTTGAAATGGAAACATCTGCTCTGACTGACTGTCCCCCCCCCACACACCCATTTCAATGCACTTCAATTCAAAATAACTTTATTGGCATGGGAAATACACGTTTACAGTTTAAAGACTGAACGAAGGCGAAATGATAATGTCGGCCGCGTAAAAAAAGTAAGATGTAAAATACTCACCTACTCCTACTTGCTCACTGTAAATCTTCAATGTCAAACACCAGAGGTGTACAAATGCCTCCCACCCCTCACTCCCCTCTTTCTCTCTCCCTCTCCCCCCGCCTTTCCTCCCAGCCCTCACTCCCCTCTCTCTCTCCCTCTCCCCCGCCTTTCCTCCCACCCCTCACTCCCCGCTTTCTCTCTCTCCCTCTCCCCCGCCTTTCCTCCCACCCCTCACTCCCCGCTTTCTCTCTCTCCCTCTCCCCCCGCCTTTCCTCCCAGCCCTCACTCCCCTCTCTCTCTCCCTCTCCCCCGCCTTTCCTCCCACCCCTCACTCCCCTCGTTCTCTCTCCCTCTCCCCCGCCTTTCCTCCCACCCCATCAGGTGACTTATTTCCCTCTAAGAAGCTGTTGGCCAGCGTGTGATGTGATTGTGTTCAGTGTTTGTTGCTGTTGCTTTGAGGCCGACTTCTGATAGGAAGTTCCTGCCGATTTCTACCGGTTGGGTGGCGGCACGAAAAAGCGTCGGCGGTGACACAATGACCCTTTGATTTATATATATATATATATATATATATATATATATATATATATATATATATACATATATATATATATATATGTGTGTGTGTGTGTGTGTGTACATATTTTATGCATACTTCTTCGCAAGAATAACAGAATATCCTTTTACAACACCAGCTGAATGCCGTGTCCTAGAACATTGTTATGTTATGTTTTTAATATTTTTTTGTATTCCTCCTTTAAAAACAAAATGTAAAAAAATAAATAAAATAAAATATAAAAAAATAAAATGAACTATACGTTCATTCATAATAAATTAACTTTAAAAAGTGTGTTGTTTTGGTTTATAATGCAATAACGAGATATGTATGCGATGTCATGACGCCCCGGGTCTGTCCTGCAGTCTTCCAGGAGCGTCCGGAGCTGCCCCCCACCCAGGCCCAGGCCACGGCCCGCAGCCTCCCCCCGGAGCAGTACTCCTACACCGCCTCCATCCTCCGCCTGCTGCGCAACCGGCCCTTCATCCTCCTCGTCATCACATACGGTACGGTTAGGAGCCAGGAGCCGCACCCTTGTTGTCCACTAAGGACTGAGGCTTCTCCTGCGTTCTGCCCTCCTCCCCTCCAGCGCTCCTCTTCCTGCTAGATCTCTATTTCGATATCTGAGATCATACTGGGAGTATCTTTTGAACCGACTCCACCCGGCGTTGTTGTCATGGTGGTGTTTACGTTGAATGTCATTTATGACGGCGATTAGATTGTGAGAGTGTTATCAGCGGGTCGATGGTTTTATTCTTTTATCTGTTTGATTACCAGTTGTTAAAAATTCCGCTAAAGGTCGAGAGACAAAGCGGCGCAGCATATTTAGCGAAAACGCCAGTTAGTTAGTTAGTTAGTTAGTTAGTTAGTTAATTAGTGAGTTAGTGAGTTGGTTGTTGTTTTACTATCTATGACCATCTCCTGTCTAAAGCGGTCCGCATACTAATTCAGTTAATAATACTTGGTTATTACCAACTACTGGTTTACGTATTATCAACTGATAGGCAGTTAACAAATTGAATGTATCAATAAACTAGAGTACAGGGACACATTCCTGTCTATTTTTAGAAATATGTTTTCATACCTTTCTTTGTGTTAATGAGGGATAGCTGAAAAACGTGTTTTACATGCTTTGCTCTTACCAAGGATCTTGAAGCCTTCATACTGTCTGTCTGTCTGTCTATCAATATTTCTCTCTCTCTCTGTCTCTCTCTCTCTGTCTCTCTGTCTCTCTCTGTCTCTCTGTCTCTGTCTCTCTGTCTGTCTGTCACAGGACTGAACGTCGGCTGTTTCTATGCCGTCGGCACTCTCCTCAACCGAATGGTTATCAACCACTACCCCGTAAGTCCTGCCCTTGGGCCCGACGTGTGGAATTTCATTCAGCGAACTCCAGTGTCCACAGTCTACATTTAACTCTTTTGATGGCATTTGCTGTTATTTATTTTCTAGACATTTTCTAGACTAAATGTCATTCATCGTTTAATCAAAACAAGTATCGTTGGATTAATCGACGATGACAAATAATCGATAGTTGCAGCCCTACTGTATAATTGAAACACTTTGGATAAAAGCGCCGGCCAAATTGCTAACAATAGTATAAATATCATTTCATGTTCGCCGGTCACCATGCTAACGAGTCATTGTTGTTGTTGCCATTGTTGATGACGTTGTTTGGCCAAAACATAATTTTAATCTTTGACTTTTAATGTCGTTTATTCTCCACCCATTCATTTGTGTTGTTGTCTTCTCCTTCTACTTCATAGGTAAGATGTTCTCCGAGAACAATACTGACTATTTAACACACCCACCCACTCCACCCACTCCACCCACTCCACCCACTCCACCCACCCCTGGGTGCAGTGCAAGTTCTTCATGTTCTTAGCAGACATGCCATGTGTACATCGCCCTGTTTTATTTGCAGAGTTGGTTGAACAAGCTATACCAGTAGCTGTCATCAGCCCTATAATTTCGAGGTCCTCTTGTAACCTCGGTTGAATGTTGTGTGACCTTTTGTTCAGGGTGAAGAGGTGAATGCTGGGAGAATCGGTCTGACGATCGTTATCGCCGGCATGGTGGGCTCCCTGATCTGTGGCATCTGGTTGGACAGAACCAAGACCTACAAGTAAGAAAACTAGGACCAGATGAATAAATACAATATATATCTTGTTTATAGGGGACAGGGAAGTGTAGTGGCTAAGGTGTTTGACGTCCCAGATCTACCTGTAGGCATATATGAGCAAGATGTCTGACCCCTACCTGCATATGTAAGTTGCTTTGGATAAAAGTCTAAATGAAATAATGTCAATAATGTTTCCAGATGAAGAAGAATAATTCACCTGAGTTCACCTGGACTCTGCATAGCCTCCCTCCTCTACCTCTATAACCTAACAATTGGCTTCAGTGAAAATGTTCCTCAGAGAACGGGGGGGCAGGCAGCCGCTTACAACGCAAGGAAACAGAGCGTAAAACACCCAGCCTGTCTGTCCCTCCGGACAAAACCCAGCTCTGAAAAAAGCCTTTTTTCGTTTCCCAGCCCTCCTGTTTACGACCAGTGTCTGTCTGTGCACCATGTGTTGTGCTCAACGCACTGCGTGAGGCGCCCAGTGTTTCGTGTGTGGTTGTTGATCTGTCACGTTGGCTGTGTGGGACTCTGTAGGGCCTGTTTGCCCAGGTGGGACACACTGGTCTCCTTGGTTCTAGGTCCAGGTCGCCCCCTCCCAAGTACACACCCCCCCCTCCTTCCCCCCTGTTAACCAAACAGGCGTGTGTGTCTGATTTAAAGATGGGGAAGTATATTGAAATAATATTGATCTTTTTTACTGTCTGGGATCAATAAAGTACTATCTTATCTTATCTATGGAAACTATGTTGCTATCTTTTTTTTATTGTGACACTTTTTGTCCTCCATGATTATTTTATTGGGGAGGGATTTACGTTCATTTTCATATTGCGATGCCGCTGAAGTGTTTTGTCTTCTCCTGCACTAAGAACGAGACGAGAGACGAGAAAATTCAATTCAATATAATATACATTATTCTATTATCTCTCCAGATTTCATCGAAAATAGCCTTTTTTTGATTAAATCAAAAGATACGACCGATTTAAACTGCCACTTTTTACACAAATTGTAAAACCCATTGTCTCATGTAAAGCATTGTCTCATGTAAACCTTGAGACCTTGAGTACAGGCTGGACCGGGCGTTTTCGTCTCATCACTTATCAGTGTGTCTGTATCTCGTCACTTATCTGTGTGTGTGTCTCGTCACTTATCTGTGTCTGTGTGTGTGTGTGTGTGTGTGTGTGTGTGTGTGTGTGTGTGTTTTCCCAGGCAGACTACCCTGGTGGTGTACTTCATGTCTCTGGTGGGTATGATCGTGTACGCCGCCACCCTCAGCCTGGGCCACCTCTGGGTGGTCTTCATCACGGCCGGATCCCTTGGGTAACCTCAGTGCCTTTCATCTCTTTTATTTTATGTTGATGATAAAAACAGTTTAGGAATCCCCCAAAGGGAAATGCAGATGACTGTGCGACTCAGACAAGAGGGAAACAAGAATACAAATCAGAATAAAGACTACATGTGTTGTTGTTGTTGTTGTTGTTTCCTCGCGGTCTGCCCTAAACATTGGGTTGTGTTCAGAGCGCCTCTACCGTACTTTATTTGCCTTTTTTGTCGGGCTATAAATGAGAGAGGGTTTCATTTGTTTTTAACAGCTTGTAGAAAGCTGTGAGCAAGAGGGGGGGGGGGGGGGGGGGGCAACCAGCGTTCTCCACCGTCTCCACCGCAGCTGACCCCGTTGCGCTGCGCTGTCCTTAATGTGGGTCACGTGCGCGAAGAACCAAACTTGCATAACTGATTCACAGCACATTTTTCTCTCTCTCTGTTTTCAATCTACTTCTCTTTTTTTCCCCCCCCCCGTTAAACATTCGGGACAATAATTCACGCCGGTGGTTATTTGTGTAGCCCAGCGGGGTCAACCCAGGCCTCATGCTAACACGGGCGATGACAAGAGTAATGCACACATGCGCTCGCATGTTCACCTCTGTGCACACTGACACAGATAGCGCAGGTCCACGCACCGTGTGGACTTTCATGGAAGGTAGATCCATAATGCGGGTGGAAAATGGCGTGGTGTTGGGCAATGTGCTGTGAAATAAAGGTGGTGTTATTCTGGTTGACTGCATGGGGGGTCATGTAGAAAGAGAGCTGTGTTTGAATGTACCTTTATGTCATAGGTATTGCAGACATGCAGCGTGACAGACACAGCAAACCCCAATCTTTACTCATGCCAATGTAAATGATTCTGTCTGTATGTGTGCATGCATACTCTTAAATCTTAAATGAGGTATGTTCATTCATTCTTACATTCACAAGAAGTGGAACATGCATTCTGTCTAGAAAGGACCCTGAGGTAACGATTGTACGAACCGTTCAGTCAGGAACCGTTTCAGTACGCAGCGTTCCTATTGTTTAAAGACTTGGACAGGAACCTGAATACTTTCTTGAATCTGGATTAGTTTGTATCTAATCTGCTTGTAATTTAACTCACAGTCCCCCCCCCCTCCTCTTCTGCATAAGCAACTAATTAAAATTCTTTTGTGTGTGTGTGTGTTGGTCCAGGTTCTTCATGACGGGGTACCTTCCCCTGGGCTTCGAGTTTGCGGTGGAGTTGACCTACCCCGAGTCGGAGGGCACCTCCTCCGGCCTCCTCAACTGTTCTGCACAGGTGATGGCCTCAGCTGCCATTTTTGTAGTTCTTGGCACAGTTGTTTGCCTGTGTGTGTGTGTGTGTGTGTGTGTGTGTGTGTGTGTGTGTGTGTGTGTGTGTGTGTGTGTGTGTGTGTGTGTGTGTGTGTGTGTGTGTGTGTGTGTGTGTCGCTAACCCCTGCCCCTCGGTGCCAACAGGTGTTTGGGATCATATTTACGATATGCCAGGGGAAGATTATCGACGCCTACGGCACAATAGCGGGAAACATCTTCCTCTGTGTGTTTCTGTTGATCGGCACAATACTGACAGGTGAGAGGGGCCTTTTATTGACTTTAATGTTCATTTATAATCATAATACAAACTTTGTACCCTTTCAAAAGCAAAGTGCAATAAAATCTGTTAAAGCTTTCCGCTCTACGGTTTTAAAAATATGCGACTTGGCAGCCGTGAGAGTCGTAAAGGAAAAACACATTTTAAAACCCCACGTCACACAGCCACAGGATGCACAGCCAAAAGAAGACCGCCAGGAAAATGGAAAAGCGTTTTTAGCCAGAAGTAACTGAGTTGTTGTAGTTTACAGAATTTCCCCTGTTTAAAAAACGTTACACATTTTAGTCTAAAATAACACAGAAATGTTCACTGACACTTTGTGAGACCCGAACAGAACCGTTTTCAACTGGGGTTTACATACCCGTTAAAGGTACAATATGCAAAAACATTTTCTTTAAAACACATTCTGTCATGTAGACACTAAATTTAAGGCCCCAGGGATCGAGGCCAATTGCTCCAGAGAAATGTCGTGTTAGGTTTGTGGAGTGAGCCTCGCTTTGTGGGTTTGGTGAGAGCCGGGAGAGGGAGGAGTGAAGAGTTTGTTTCATTAGAATAGAGCTTGAAATCACAAATCGTCTACATTGAACCTTTTAAAATACTCTGAATTAAAAGCAATGGATCAATGGCCAACAGTTTACCGAGGTGGAGGGAAGGCAGCAAACAGTAAATACAAATATCAAATCAAATATCCCCCAGAAATATCAGGTATCACAAAGTAAAATATACTGGATTAAATTAAATAAAAGACAATGTACGTAAGTACAAATAAAAGTAATAAAAATGTAATATTTTAATATTATTTTGAATACTTCTGTCTACATAGTACAACTGTTATTTTTCATTTTTCATTGACCTACATTACTGTAAACATGGCAGAGTTAGCGACAAAGTTTCCTCTGTAATACAATATAAATGTATGTTGTTACTGTTTAACTTCTACGGTTCAAAGACGCTCTGCTGATTGCACAGTTACAGCTGTGCTTTATTGACCCCTAAATGACTTCATAATGAATAATAATTTTGCCAATGCTGCCTATGACTAATCTGTTTGTGCTCTATGAAATGATGTGGGCATAAACACACCGCAAGCCCTGACTCGTACGCCACGTTACCGGGACTTCCCCAGTCCGCCATGACTTTATTGAGGAGATCTGGACTTTACACTTTGCCTAAACTGTTTTAGAGTCCACAAAGCATAAAGCCATTATCGACAATGAGTCAACTGGCATTTCACTTCATTACCCAGTTGGCACCGTCACTCATTTGTTTTTAATACAGTAAAGGTTAGGCAGCCTAGATTTCATGCTCCATTTAAGACTTTATGAGCAATACATAACTGGGCTTTAAAACAACATGGCAGCCGCCGGACACAGAGCATCTCCTGTCAAAGTTTGAACCACACAGAGACCTCCTTCTTTCATGTCTAACTTATTCAGCAGCACCAACGGCCTCCGTACCAGTCTGTGCCGTTCACATTGCCGTCTTTGTTTGGGCTCTACGAATCTGTGAAATAAAAGCGGAGCCCTTTCACTGAGTTTTTCACTGAGTCTTGATTGGTGTCTTGAAATGATTTCCTAACTTGAACCGAACAGGAGTAAGCCTAAACCCATAGAGGAGTTAAATCTGTTTACTTGGACTCCTTGTCTGGAACAAAGGTCATACTTGATTGGTTGATCACATTGCTGGAAGCTGAGTTGTATGCTTGTTTTCTACAACAATGCAAACGTTGATGCAGGAATGCTGTGGCAGCATGTATGTAATGTCTAGCCACTCTTCAGATCCCCCTGGTGGTGGTCTGCAGTACTGTCACTCTTTATTATTTCTTTAACATTATTGTAAAATAAAAAAGACTAAAACAAAAGATATAATCATAATAATCATTATAATTTGCACATTATCCATGATTTTTCCTTTCCATCCATCCATCCATCCATCTGTCATTCTAATACACTTTACTTAAATTCACTTGTCATTCATTTAACTTTAAAGTGTATCTGCTCCGTTCCTACAGCTTTGATCAAATCGGACCTTCGTCGACAAAAGGCCAACCAGTTGGCCAAAACCGCAGCAGTAAGTGTCCGGGATCCATCATTAACCAATGCATGCTCGGGTTAAGTAAGTCTAATGGGTGTTTGGTTTTAAACTCTTATAATACTGATGCTACTCAATTAGATACCAGAAACCGTGATCTTATTTCGACCATACATCCACTACTTATACACTTCCACTACCACAAATACACCAGTACATGAAGTACTTGATGAAATATGTGGATATTGTAGATGCCAGTAAAACTTGACAGTTCACCTCACTCCAGATTTCCACACAACCTGTTGACCTAATTGAGTATCAAACTGTAGACTTGGCTTTCTAAAACAAGGTGGCTTGCTGAGTTTTGTTAGGTCATGCCTTCTTCTGTCTGACTGGTGTATCGAGTGCTCCTCCTCCTCAAATATTACTCAAAGCCTCAGAAATGGAAATAGAACAAAGTAAAGATTAGCACATTGATTTGTTCAGTACGACAAGATGCAGTCGGACAAGCAATGCTTTGTCCCGTTTTTTTTTTTTTTGTATGATTCTGTAAACTTGAGTAGAGCAGTTGGTGCTTCAAACTATCAGCACTCGATACAACAGAACAGACTAAAGCTGCTTTTGTACTTTCTAATTCCTCCTCTCTGCTGAATCTCTTCATAGTCACATGACTACATACCTATATATATATATATATATATATATATATATATATATATATAGTTATATATATAGTTATATGAAGGTCTATTTGGAATTACCTTAATGGCCGCCGCTATACAGATGTCACCTTGTGTGATGAGGAAAATGATCATTTCGGTTATTTTTCTAAATATCGCCCCTCGCTTGTTCTTGACTTGTTTTAGTTGCTAAACACAGAGGTATCTACCGCCTGTTATTAGCAACAACAAAAAGGCAGCTATACTGCCTGTGTGTCACTTCTGTCCTTTCTAATGAAATAATAAGTGACACATGGGGGATTACCCTCCAAACTTGTACTAATGAAAAGGAGTGCCGCATGAGATTGCGTCGTATTCTTAATCCTGTAGTATTGTGAACCTGGCGACGGCTCAAAGTTAAGACCCATGATCCATTGTGCATCCAATGTCCTCCACTTCAAACATTGGCTTTACTTGAAACCGTGACCATGAGACCGTTGGCCCATTAGCCTTATCTGCTGCCTGACAGATCCGGCGAGACTTAGAAAACCACAGCTGGGCGTTTCCAGATATTAATCTCGACCGTGCGTGTACTGGGGGTGCCACCTCGCGGTGATTCTATTGTATTTAGGGAGATTTAAATACAATAAATGTAAGTGTTAGGGTTCACGCTAATCTCACGAGAAAGTCCCTTACGGTCGAGACGGCAGATTATTTCCAATGAACAATAACACACACCAACACGGCACGTACTGCCTTTGGTAAACACCTTTTTAAATACGTCCTTACACTACTTAAACAGTAATAAACAATAACTGACTAATATATGACACATAGCATGTACATGCAAAAAAACTGCGGTTGCAATAACGACAAATTGACACGTGCTGTCGACATCAAGATGTAGGCCTGCTGGCACGAGGCCAAAAGATGGCAGAATAAGAAAACCAAATAACCGGACGTTACTCATTTCTCATGTCTGATTTCTGACGGCTATTTGTTTGATCGAGGGATATTGTCATTGCCTCGTGCTTTGAGGACTACACAACAGAACAGGATTTTGTCCTATTTTTGAAACATTCACATTTACATTTTACATTTAGGGCAAATAGCAGACGCTTTTGTCCAAAAGCGACTTACAATCATTTACATTTGTCAGTAGAAAGTAAAACAACAACATAGGATGCTATACGATGCTAAGTACTATTTATGAATACACTTTTATTTATATGTATATATTAGTGGCGGGCATAGATTAATTTGTTAGTTTGCTAGATTAATCTCTATGTAATCTTGGAATTAATCTAGATTAATCTAGATTAAAATGGCTCATTTGAATTCTGTCGAAGGCATTCATAATATGTGTGTGCTAAAAGTAAGTCTGCGCGATCGTAACCCATCCCGGACCTACAACCGACGGGGGGGAGTGCGCACAATCGTAACCCACCCCAGACCTACGACCGACGGGGGGGCAGAGCTCGCAGCCGTTCCGCAGCGCAGCCGTTCCGCGGCGCTTACCTTCCTTGGTGGAGATCCGGTATAGACTCAGCTCCCAACCCAACTTTGAGAATAGATTAACGGCGATAATTTTTTTATCGCGCGATAAGAGTCTCGCGTTATCGCAGCGCGTTAACGCCGATAACGGCCCACCACTAGTATATATACATATTATATACATTTATATTTTTAAAAAATCTCCTGGACTTGGATGTCTCGTCTGCCCGGGAGACCGGTCCGATTCCCCGGGTCTCACGAGGGCTGGCAACCCTAACGGCTGGAGACATAATCTCTACGTTTACCTAATGTTACGACAGCCATGTATAAATCTCACCCTGGGTCGCAGAGGACTGTACATCCCATCGCTGGGTCAACTGAACTGAAGGTGGCATTGCTTTGACTTGAAATGGTAAAAGGAAAAGAAAGAAGAAGGTTTACTTCATTCATCCCCTGTGGGGGAGATTCATTCACCTCCACCTACTTGTTTATAGCAGGGCAGGACCTCCTTTATTCTACGGGGCTACTGGAAATTCAATTTCCTCAAGGGAGTCATCCCAAAGGGATCAATAAAGTCTAGTCTAAGTCTAAGGAGTGTTATCTTCTTGCATGCTTTGTGGTATTTTGACTAAATAGACTTTGAAAGATGGAAGAGAGGGATAAAGAGTTGTAGTGAAATGTTGATTATTCAGATAAGGATTGATACACGCACATGAGCAAGAAACGCAGGACTTGTTCCAAGAAGCAGGTCAGGATTGGGGGGTGGGACTCGCTATACGCCAACCTGAACTTTGACCTTGTTTTGTCACAGTCCGGTTGTTTGGCTGTCGGATATGATGGTCACCCCAAAGTCCGATTAGGTCACGTTAAAAATAGTGTGAGTTCATGGGTCATGTCTTTCAAAGCCATTAACAATAACACACTGGGGATGAGATTGATTTATTGATTATTGGTGTGTTTGACCCCCCCACCAAACAAAACAAGAGGTTATCGCGACGATGATGTATGACGTGGCAAGTACAGCCGATTATGTTACAGAAAACAACAGCGCTTTGAACGACCAAGTAAGACGGAAACAAATCAAAAAACCGATCTTTGACCGACTCACTCAAAGCAATGACACCATCAAATGACATCATGAAATAATGGTAAACAAACAACAGTTAGTGGTTACAAACTGTGGACTGAGGTTACGCAGTCGCGCTTGTAAGAGATTACGTTGAACTGAACATACGTTGAATGAGTGTGTGAGTGTGATTAGCCATTACAAGCCATTACAGGTGTGAGTGTGATTAGCCATTAATAATAATAATAATAATAATACATTTTATTTGGAAGCGCTTTTCAGGGGGGTATACTACAAAGCTCGATTAGTGGGTTAGCGAGGTATGTTGCGCTCAAAGCCTGGGTTAGCTGTCCTACGAAAGTCGCTCTCTTTTAGCGTCGCTATATCACCATGGTAACTTATGCTGGCAACCAAACCTGGTCGGGAGGAGGTTTTCAGCTCAGACTTTCCGATTAGATCGGCTTCTTAAAGCTGAGCGCCGCTTTCGGGACAGATCCGATCCCTTTATGAGAGATACAGGTTCTCATCAGAGGGTATTTGCTATTTGGTCGTCCTTGTTGGACCTTATGAAGGCAATGCTACAAAAAGAAGCCGTGCGCAGTGTGTCTGTGTTTCACTGCGATTTGTTGCCACGGGAACATATTTGCATACAGTTGGTGATGCCGAACATATAAGCAAAAAGGTGCCGTGCGATTGTAGCTGCCCTAAATACACTGCTAAATATGTTCGTGGTGTTTCCCAACTTTTTGCCAACACAAACTGTCAAGTTGCAAGTTATCAACTTGCAGGTAAAAGAAAACACTTGTATACGTGAATGAGCGGTGGAGTGGCGGTAGCGCGTCAGTCTTCAGATTCTGCGTGCTGGGTTCGATCCCAAGTGAAAAAAAGTTATATTTCTTATGTCATATGGAATACTTATTCATTAATGTTATGGAATTATCCAGTTTGGTAATCTAGATGGGGTAAAAGGCATGATGATGGACAGGCAACATATGAACCCCGGTCGCTGGCGTTCAGCTCACATCCTAATCCACCACACCGCCGTCGCTACCATCCAGCACATGCAATACGTTTCTTACATATTGTATTTGAAAGGAATTCCCTAAATTACACAAAAAAGCAAGTTGGAGGTTGCTTTTGCATTTTGCAATCATATGCATAAGAATTGTTCGCCATTAATCCCAATAGAGTATTGGGATTAATGGCGAACAATTCTTACGCATTCACAGAATCTGCTGTTTTTTGCCAGCATGGGCAACTGTATCGCCCCTTGCCGTTATTTGCTTTTTAAACTCCTCGTATGAGTTCATAATCACTACTTGCTCCTCCTGAGTGACATACAGCCCGTGTTCGCTCCGTCGGATCCATTGCGTCAAGGTGAATGACGTTGGGTTACGCCCTTTTTATGTGAACGCGCATTGAACCTAAAGCGGAAAACCTGGCTTGACAAATTTACCTTTAAGTGAGCTTCGTGGAACCGTTTAACTCTGATTGCGAGTTTCGTATTTAGCAATCGAGGTTTTCCCAAGAAAGCCTGGATATGTTCAGCGAGCTTCGTAGTATACCCCCCTGGTGGTGAAATGGGTCCCCTTTAAGATCAGTCAGAGAATTTGCTGTAGTGATATAATGACGCTTGCTAGACTCTCATATCCATATGAACGGTTTTGAGAGACCCTTATTGGCTCATGGCACTGACCACTAACCTTTTCATTGCTATTATACGTGGTGAGATCATCACATATAATTACACTAACAACTCCCATATGCAAACAGTCTGTAAACAAAATACAAACAGCCTATGTTAACATAAAACATTAGGCCTATTAATATATGAATAATTTGGCATAGTCGTTACCGGAAGGTATTCCGCTTTCAAAACGTATAACAAACGATCAATTGTAGAAACAACACACACACACACACACACACTAGAGCAATCTGCAATAAGAAAAAAAACAAATGATTATTTAATAATCTTTTCTTTTTTTTTTACAAACATTTGCACATGGGTTTACCTGGTGGGCTTCTCTCCAGCCGCCCCCCAGCATGACTCTGTGGTCTGTCAGGCCGGGTTGAGGTCACTTCTGGTGTATAGTGACCACCAGCTGTTTATTTATTAGGCTGAAGCGGCGATGTCAGGCCCGGGCCGGGAGTACGAGGCCACCACCCTAATGATCCCGCTGCAGAGCGCCCCACCACCTTCTTGAGATTGACCAATCAACCGCACCTCCCCCCCCCCCCCCCCCCCCCCACACCCCACCCCACCCCACCCAAAAAAAACCAAACAAACACTGGGAAGAGGTTTGACAAAAGCACAAAATCAACTCAAATCCTAGCTCCACACGCATATGAGCAAAGGTAGGTCACTGCTGAAGCAACACGACAATCAACACCACCCTTCACCCTTCACCCCCCACCCCCACCCCACCACGCCACCACTGGTAATCAGCACCCTGCACACACACACCTGCCTGTCTTACGTCCTGACCAACCCACCCACCCAGTCTCTGTGTTGTTTTCTCTTCCATCGATGATTCACACCCGTGACGTTGTATGTTTCGTGCGGTCGGGGGTCGATCCGCGACCACGTGGACGACGTGTTCACGAACGTCAGGATGCTGGAAGTGTAACATCTGTAAACTCGTACACGTTACACAGTATGTCAGACTGACCAGCGGTTTAGGTTTGAAGTTCGATTCGTCTGACATCGTTTTGAACGTATGTGATCGTGTGTGGTGGCTCAACTTCGTTGTGCATCTGTTGTTTTTCAGTCTACACTGTTGTTTGTACTGTATTTATCCTTTTGGGTTTACAATATCAATGCCATTGTCAGTGTTCTCTCCACATAATGTAACTATAAGTGATACAAGAGTACTGTAACTTATACAACATTACTACACCATCTTAATACCCAGGGTTTGGTAATTATTACATTTACATCAGTTTAGTTTAAATGCAATGCCCTCCCCAAATGTTAAAACACCCATCCTTGGACTGAATATCCCCACCTAGTGGTGAGGGTGTGTATGTGCAGCTGAACTGTAAACCACAATATCACCAGAGGTAGATAACATGACACATGGTTACCAGTTCAGTTCTTTCAATTCATACTTATAAAACATAAACCTCACACAGGGAATATGCAGGAATAACCGTTTTGGAAAGATAATGCCCCCAATCAAAGACAGGCTATATGTCGTATAACTATTGCTGAATTAATAAGATTATTGTGCTTGACAGGATTCTGACTCTATGACTGGAACCCCTTCAGCAACCATTTTGAAAGAATTCAAGTGTTAATATCACACACACACACACACACACACACACACACACACACACACACACACACACACACACACACACACACACACACACGCACATACACACGGCCGTTAATGGGCCAACAGAATGTGAAGGTCAATTAAGAAAGTGTTATTAGTTTTTTAATTCACACCGATACCAAAAGTTTGTAATTTACATTGTCGTATAAATATTTTGTTAGTCTTATTTATACATGGTTCTGTTTGTGTTGAATCTAAAGATTTAAAATCAATGCTTAAAAATGACCGCCTATGTTTTGTATACATTAGTAGAATTCAATGTATTTCTATACCAAACTTCAATCTGTGACACATTGATTCTTCAGAAATTTGGAAAACCTAAAAGTAGAAATTCAATTGTTTGCTTTTTTAACTGACTTAACAGTCATTTTATTATTTTTATGGCCGGAAAAGTGAGTTTGATTTGTTGTATACAATTACTGCTCCTGGTTTGTATGTTCATCTTTTTTTAAAAAGTAATGTATATGTATATGAAAAATATGATTCAATTCATGGCTGTCTACTATGAAGTCTCTATGAAGTTTCTCAACCATGTGCCACATGCTTAAACATTACATTAAACATGTTGGACTGTGATGAAAGAATGTGTAAGCGGTGCATTGTCACACGCGTTGCATGTGTTTGCATGATTGCGTGTCATGTGTATTGTACATTATTGTATTTTTTAGACATGGAAAAACATAAGCACACATGGCATGTTCTCTCTGTGTCATGGGATTAAATCTGCTTTATTCCTGAAGAACACTTTGTTATAAAACACTTTGAGCTCCTCTGGCAGGGGTCTCCTGTCTTTTTTTTAAAAGTAATTGATAAGTTAACATTTTGTCAATTAATGATCGGTAGTTAATCAAACTAGTTCATGAACTGGTTAATGACCGAGAGCTCGACTATGAATTAAGAAAAAATTAATCATTAAACTTACAATAAGCTATGTTTATGTTACTCGTATATCAAACCAATCTTTAAAAACACAACAACTGCGTGTAAGCACATCTTCTGGCCACACGGTGGCAGCATTGCAATCTGTCCACTTTTACTGGGGCTTTGATGGCTCACAGTTTTAACACTAGAACAAAGAAAGGACAGTATTGGGCCTATTGCAATTATGTAGGCCAATTAAACATTCACACCTGTGATAATCCTACATAATAATTGCCTTTGCAATTACTCTTTCTTTGCCAACATTAGATGTAAGTTGATAATTCACCTATTAGTAGGACACTTCATTGTCTGTAGCCTATGACTAGTATAATATGATTAGGCTATATATAATATGATGATTTGTGTTTGAGAGCAGTAGGCCTAAGTGGATCTATAGCCATTTTATACTCGTATTATAAGTCTTAAAAGTCAATGAAGGTAGGCTCAAAATAAAGTCAAAATAAAGATGTGTAACACAGGTAGGCTACAGGGAGGGAGGCAGGAATGCAGAGAAATGAAGTGCAGGGACTCGAGCTATACCTGTAACAACACCACCACAAACAACTGGACCATCACTTGGTTCTAACAATATCAGGAAATGAGATTATAGTCCAACAGAAGGGGCCTGCATGTGGATGGTGGCACGATCACCAACGGACGTTCAAACTTTCAATACCCTTCCCAGACTTGACTCGACATGAAGGGATATGAGAGCTAAGCATGCTCTCTATGCTCGGCATTATCATCCTCATCTGTCCACACCTTGCTCAATGACGGGCCGTAAATCCCCAGAGCCCATATTAGCCCAAACTATAACTGTTGCATTATTATGTCTACAAGGATGGGTGGCGGCTTTAGATTTTTCCTTTTTGTTTTATGATGTGTGCCTATGCATGTGTACACTGTGTGCATATGTCTGGGTGGGTGTGGATATATTTGAGGCCTAGCTGCCGTGTCTACACATTCAGGCGGTGGTCGACCCTGTCATCACCACGCACCTTGTAGCACACGTGTAAACACCACGTGTTTTTGCAAACATGGACACGCTTGTTTCTTGGAAACGTGTGGATATGTGCCAGCCAGGGGTACAACTAAACAGTTTTTTTTTTTGTGAGTTCAAAGTTGACTTAAGGTGAACCGGCAGAGCGGCCCTGTGTGGCCTCATGTGTCACTGATAATGTAGACCCCTAAAAACAGGTCATGATGACACAAATAGGATGACGTCAGCCTCAAATAAGGAGATAAATGGCCGTGATTTGCAATGAATAACAATTAATTACTCGAATTACTTGATGTAAACAGCCGAATGTTGAACGTTAAATATATTGCCATAATAATTTAATAAGTTACAAATAATTGTCATGGAGGACAAGCGGAAACCGGGGGATTAAAAAAGACAACTTTACCAAACACCAAGGCTACATTTTGCATAATAAAGAAAATATATAGTCACTAGATGACAACACTGCCCCCTAGTGGTGACCCGGACACACGACAGCACATGAGGTCAACGTTGAGCCGCAGGTGAAATGAACGTCAACGTTGGTATGGAAATGCGACGCAGAGGGCGTCATGAGCTCAACGTTGAGTTAAGTGTACTTGCTTATTCTGTAGGCTTGCGCAAATGTCTGTTTGCTTCATGAGACATTGGAAAGTATGTGCCTAAACGCAAGCAAACAACTCAAACAACACCGGCCGCTGCTGCCTCCTGTGTCAATATTCATCCAATAAATGAATACCCACAAGTAAGGACCGCACCAAGCAACACAAGGTAGGCTGACTGACACATGAAACACAAACCCAGAAAACTTTTAGCAAAAGTTTGGGAAACTTTGCTTGTATGTCGGCGTTCCTCCGTGCCGTACTGAGGTAATGATGTAGCACAATGTTATTTACTCTGTTTAAGTGGCTATAGTTGGCTATTGAAGCAGTCCAACTCCCTCACTGATGATGATGATGATGATGATGATGATAGTGCAGGGGAGTGTGAGGCCTACTGCTGCTGAAGTTGAACTGTGAAGTGATTCATGACAGTAAAAGCTGGCTCAGTGCCAAATGGCTCTGCAAGGTACCACTGTTTACCTTATACTCCAACACACACACACACAGGGCTGTGTGTGGGTGGGTGTATCTCGCTGAGAACCCTTCCTCTCAAAGTGTGTGTGTGTGTGTGCGTTGGGCACTGTGTGTGTGTGTGTTGCTGAAAATAGATATAAAAAGAATGTGCTTGACTTGCTCTGTAACATAATGTTATTATTAAATCCTAACTTCTCTCTATTTGTGGTTGTGTGTGTGTGTGTGTGTGTGTGTGTGTGTGTGTGTGTGTGTGTGGGGGGGGGGGGGGGGGGGTACAGCATCACATTTTCAAAAGATCCCTCTTCTTCTGTAGCTGTATGTGTTGGTGGGATTCATGTGGTTTACCATAATGAGTAGCACCACCAAGTGTTTCTCTAGATGCTGGGGGGGGGGGGGGGGGTGGGGGTGTGTGTGGAGGGTGAAGCCATATGGGTCGGCTGAAGCACTTTAGTTTTCCTTCTTTTGTCCGGCACCCCTTCATCTTCAAAGAAAGAGAGGAAGACATTTTCCCCATTCTACCAAGCTGCTATTTTGCTTTTACAGTTATTAGTGATGTGGCCCACCCATCTTTTGAATCCCGCCACAGTGTGTGTGTGTGCGTGTGCGTGTGTGTGTGTGTGTATTTCCTTTATTTGTTTGTACCTGGGCTTTTCCGTTTCTCTGTGGCCGTTCCAGCTTTAATTGTTCACAGTACACACACACAACACACACAACACACAACACACACACACTGTGACCGGCAACGTATCCATTAAAGGTAGATACAATTTAAAAAAATCCCCTTTGATTTCAACACAGCCACAACTTTATTAGTGGCTGTGAGAGTGGACAAGGCTGTGAGAGCCGCCGCCGCCGCCGCCGTAGCTTTTTCTAGAAGTGCACTTCTCCGGGCCGCAGCGCTGGCGTGGCGATCAGAGCACAGAGCGCCATGTGAGCCTTGGCAGCGGCCCACTGAGGGGGGGGGGGGCTTTCAGGGGCTTTTCAGGGGCCAGGTTTAACCTGAACGGTAGTTAAACAAACGCATGAAAGCCACGCATGAATGACCCTCGCATTATTGCTTGTTGCTTTTCCATGATCCTACTTGATTCACACCCGCCGCCGCCACCGCCGCCTCTGCGGTCGCCGCCGCCGCGACTGATGATGCAATTAAATAAAATGTCGAGGGGAAAAAAAAAACACGGAAAGGGGGGGGGGGGGGGGGGGGGGGGAAAGCGAAGCGGCGAAACCGCCGGTGATGGTTGGGCCCGACACCTGGCCGGGGCTAATTAGATATCCCCTGTTTTACTTTTTAGACTTCCTCCTCCCGTGCCAAAAGCAGAACATCAAAACATGCATCATGTGATCCGATCTAAAACAGCCCTTTAAATCTCTCCCTTATGCTTCTCGGCCTCTCTCTCTCGCTCTCCCTCTCTCTCTGTCTCTGTCTCTCTCTCTCTATGTCTCTCTCTGTCTCTCTCTCTCTTTCTGTCTCTGTCTCTCTGTCTCTCTCTCTCTCTCTATCTGTCGCTTCT
>JAOPHQ010001854.1:0-34526 GCA_030340625.1 Merluccius polli | reverse complement strand
ACTTACAACATCATAATTTGCATATGAACATAAACATCACACCACTTGACGCACACAACCACATCAAAGAAAAAGAAAAATACAATGAGACAATACAGAAACACAGACAAACATTCAACCAGACTGTGACAAAAACCAAAATAGACAGGACTTGCTCCTCAGGTTAAGTTCCCTTGTACACATTTTATAATGTTAATAATACTACCTCATGCTAATAATACTAGAGTACAGTGTGACTGTGTTTTACAGAGATGCAGTGTGGTGTGTGTGTGTGTGTGTGTGTGTGGGTTGTGTTTGTTTTTGCTTTACAGAGATGTAGTGTGTGTGTGTGTGTGTGTGTGTGCGCGTATGTGTGTGTGTAGCAGTAGACCCTACCAGACGCCACCTAAGTGGCTTTGCTGGGCTCATCTGATGCACAGGACTGGTCCTGACTAGCTCAACTGGTAGAGCAAGGCATTAAAGTTGCCAGGGTTAGGGGTTCAATTCCCACCGGGGCCACCCATGCAATAAATGTATGCACTCACTGTAGTGGTAAGACACTAAAAAAAATGTCCACCAAATGGGGGGTGTATTATTTTAGGACACAGGTAGTTGTTGTATGAAGGCAGTTTATTGGAGTTGGGCAAGCTGTTAAATGCAGATGTTGAATGCGGTCATGTTCCCTGAGTGTGTGTGGTGATAGCTGGTTTATCCTGGGTGCCATGACTGCTGCACCACAGGTGTGCAGCTTACCCAAGTCTAATCTGTCAGACTCGGGCCAGGTGAGGCTGTAAACCAGCTATCAACCACGCACACTCCACAATGTGTTTACAGAGATTTAATGTTTTTTTTTACAGAGATGGAGTGTGTGTGTGTTTTACAGAGATGGAGTGTCTGTATGTGTGTGTGTGTTTTACAGAGATGGAGTGCGTGTTTTATAGCTATGTAGTGTGTGTTTTATAGCGATGTAGTGTTTGTGTGTGTTTTACAGAGATGTAGTGTGTGTGTGTTTTACAGAGATGTAGTGTGTGGTGTGTGTTTTACAGAGATGTAGTGTGTGTGGGTGTCGCTGTGATCGGCGGACCATCATGCACCTCTTCTTGCTGATCCTTCAAGTCACCGCATCCTCCGCTCAGATAGACCCTGGTATACACACACACACACACACATGCATGCAGACAGCGTATGCACACACACACACACACACACATACACACGCATGCACACAGACACTTATGTGCGCACACACACACACACACACACACACACACACACACACACACACACACACACACAACATTCGCCTGATATGACAGACCGGTAGCCGGTCCAAAGAGAACGTCAGCGATAGCAGCACATACAAAACATTCTCTGTGGTAGAGAATACAGGTTAAACATGCTTAAAGTGCTTGAGCTACGATACACTATTTCTTCCCGCACACATGTTGCCCACAACAAAACAAAAGAACATATTTACATGATGCCAGAAAAGCCTTCTCTTGCGCTAACTACAGACAGTTGGATGTCTATAGCTACAGAGCTACCTTACTGCAACGGCTCATTACGGCAGACTGGTAGATAAAAGCCCAGTCACACTTTGATTTCATGTTGATAGACTATTTTGTTTAAGGCACTTCTGTGTGACTTAATTTTGCCATATGCTGCTGATCATCAATGCATTCCTTGAAGTTGTGTTTAAATTACTATTTTATATTTGATGTTATAAAGCAGGCACTAGTGTTTTGTTCATGTTTCCATGTGCTGCTGGGTAGCCAAGCTATTCATGTTGTTTACTGTTATAATTATACATGGAAAACATAACTATAAATGGAAAAAAATTAAGAATTTATTTTGTCGATGTATCGAAAATGTACCTTACCAAACCATGACACCACCATATCGTACCAAACCGTGACACCACCATAGTGTAGCATACAGAACCGTGACACAACCATACCAAATCGTACCGTGACACCACCATATCATATCGTACAGAACCGTGACACCGGCATACCGTACCATACTGAACCGTGAGGTTTTGTGAACCGTTTCCCCCTAATATACAGTACACTCGTCATATATCTCCATATTCAAATGTGTGTGTGTGCTCGGTGTGTGTGTGTATGTGTGTGTGTGTGTGTGTTGCAGTACACTGTCGCTCTGCCCTAGGCATGCAAGATGGACGGATCGTGGGCGATGACATTACAGCATCCAGCCAATGGCACGAGACGACCGGTCCTAAGTATGCAAGGTCAGTATGCTGGCAGCCCCCACCCCAGAGCTGTCACATGACCACTCATTTTCCTTTCATCATTCTAGTGTGTGTGTGTGTGTGTATAATGTGTGTGTGTGGGTATATAATATGTGTGTGTGTGTGTGTGTGTGTGTAGGCTCAACAGGGAGGAGGGGGATGGAGCCTGGTGTCCTGAAGGGGAGCGGGAGCCATCAGACAGCCAGTACCTCCAGGTGTGGCTAACCGCTAACCCCTAACCACTGCTAACCACTGCAAACCACTGCTAACTGCTAACCCCTAACAGCTGCTAACCGCTACCACTAACCCCTAACCACTAACCACTAACAGTCTTCTACTGGTTCTACTGGGAGCTGCCCAGTACAACCAAAGTCTGATACTGGTTTTACTGCGAGCTGCCCAGTACAACCAGTCTCCATTGTTTGCTGACTGTTGTCTGTCTGTTTTCCTGCCTCCAGGTTGACCTGGGTCAGCTGACCTTCGTGACAGTGGTGGGGACACAGGGTCGCTATGCGCGCGGCAGCGGGAAGGAATTCGCCCGCGCGTACCGCCTCAACTACAGCCGGGACGGAACCCTGTGGAGAACCTGGAAGAACCGCCACGGAAACCCGGTGAGTGAGAGTGAGAGAGAGTGAGTGAGTGAGTGAGTGAGTGAGTGAGTGAGTGAGTGAGTGAGAGAGAGAGATTTCAACAAAGGTTGAATTCTGCATCGAATATCTGCTGTGGGTCTCTAAGTGTACGTCACCATGTCGCCCACAGAGACCGTCGCTGTATGTTACAGGCACCTCTACTCTAAACATGTAAATCTATATTTGAGGAAGATTTTATACAAGTAAATTTGTACCACACATCTTCACATCATAAAGATCACCAGATGGCACTGAAGTAGGGACTTCTGGTGGACTACGCTCAGAATAACACACTAGTCACCTCCTAAACATAGTCCTCCTAAACAAAGTCACAGTCCTCCTAGTCTTGCATAGCCAGATCTCCACAATTCGTTTTAGTGCTGTGCCAGCACTGGAGAAAGGTCTGGCTCTACTCACTATCATTATGGCATAGGGGAAAAAAACGCTCTGTGTTGTTTGTATTTCTTTAACCAATCACAATTGTCTTGGGTGGCGCTAAGCCCAGGATGCAGTAATGGTATAAGCCTGCCCAGAGCCTGCCATTGGGCAACTATTGCAGTCGCCCAATGGCAGGCTTGGGCGGGCTTATACCAACAACCTACATCTGGTAAGCCAGACTATAGTTCTCCTAAACATAGTCCTACTAAACATAGGCATAGTCATCCTGAACATAGTCATAGTCCTCCTAAACATAGTCCTCCTAAACATAGCCCTCCTAAACATAGGCATAGTCATCCTGAACATAGTCATAGTCCTCCTAAACATAGGCCTAGTCATCCTGAACATAGTCATAGTCCTCCTAAACATAGTCATAGTCATCCTTAAAATTGCCATATTCCTCTTAAACATAGTCCTAAACATAGTCATAGTCCTCTCATAAACAGTCTTCCTAAACATAGTCATAGCCCTCCTAAACATAGTCATAGTCCTCATAAACATAGTTATAGTCATCCTAAATATAGTCATAGTCATCCTAAACATAGTCCTCCTAAACATAGTCCTATTCATCCTAAACATAGTCCGAGTCATCCTAAACATAGTCATAGTCCTCATAAACATAGTTATAGTCATCCTAAACATAGTCATAGCCCCCTAAACATAGTCATAGTCCTATGACCTATGAGTTATAGTCCTGATAAACATAGTCATTGCAGGTGGGGGTTAGTCAGAGGAAGTGTAGGAGAAAGACGGAGAGGAGAGGAAGTGTGCCATGAAGCGATAAATGTTTCATTCACTGCAGGCCAAACAGGAAATTACCTATAAGGCACTTCCTGCCAGGCCTTGTAACTCGCAGATTCAAAGTTAGTTGTAAACGCATCATAAATGTATCATAAATTGTAGTTATTATTAACACTTGTTATTAGAGATATTAGTTATCATAAACGTTAGTGATTATAAATGCTAGTTATCATAAACGCTAGTTATTTTAAACATTATTTATCATAAACACTAGTTATTATAAATACCACACTTCCTGCCAGGCCAGGTCAGCCCCTTGTGACTCGCAGATTCAAAGCTAGTTGTAAACATTAGTTATCGTAAACGCTAGTTATCATAAACACGATATAGCTAAGCTATTATAAGTTAAATACTTACTAACTTTATTATAAAGGCTAGTTATTCTAAACTTAATTGTAAATGTTTTATCATAATGTTTTGTTATTATAAAGTTTATTATCAACACTAAATCATCTAACCTTCTTTAGCTGTTCAAAACTTCAAAAAAGTATCTAAGCTTTATTTGTTCTAAACTTAATATAAACTTTATTATGAATCAAAAGTATCTAAACTTTATTAGTTCTAAAGTTGATATAAACTTTGGTTATAAAGTGTACGCTAGTTATATTAAGCTGATTAGACATGAACTTGTGACCTCTGACCTGAGCTGTGCTGGGCAGGTGGTGGAGGCCAACAGTGATACGTACAACGCTGTCATCAAAGACCTTCATCCTCCAATTATCACGCGGGTCCTCCGCATCGTACCGGTGACGGCACTGTCCGCCCCCGTCTGCATGAGGGTAGAGCTCTACGGCTGCCCCTGGGAGGGTAACACACACACACACACACACACACACACACACACTATACACACTATACCCCCCCCCCCCACACACACACACACACACACACACTATACACACACACTATACACACACACACACACACACACACTCACACACTATACACACACACACACACACTATACACACTATACCCACACACACACACACACACACTATACACACACACACACACACACTATACACACACACACACACACACACTATACACACACACACACACTATACACACACTATACACACACTATACACACACACACACTATACACACACACTATACACACTATACAAACACACACACACACACACACACTTACACACACACCCACACACACACACATTATGTTATATATTACATATATACACATCAAAGACCTTCATACTCCAATATATATATGTATGTGTGTATATGTGTGTGTGTGTGTGTGTGTGTGTGTGTGTATATTCCAGATGGTCTGGTGTCCTACAACAGTGCAGAAGGTCAGCTGATGATACCTCCTGGCTTCCCCATCGCCAGCCTCAACGACTCCATCTACGACGGAACGCACCAGAGAAGGTCTGCCTTTACTCTCTCCCTCCTTTACCCTGTCAACAATACATGCTTACACATGCTCGCTGCTTCTCAACCCTAACCCATAAAGTTCACTTTATTGTCCCTCGAGGGGAAATTTGATTTGCAGAAGAAACACAAAGACAACATAAAAATGACATTGGACATTAATCACAACAGTTACAGCAAACAACCTAAGAAAAAAATATATGTTTGTTAAAAGTATCAAGCCATTGGTATCGTAGCCATAGTAAAGGTGTGCTGAGCAGTGCAATCAAGGTTTAGTGCAAATTAAGCGCATTTATTGCACTTGGAAGAAAAGGAAATTTAAACCTATTACTTTTGACCCTGGAGGGCCATATCTCCGCCCAGAAGGTAGAAGAATGAATTCCTCCAAGAGTAGGTGGTCAGAGCTGGCCAAGATTGACATACCTTCTGCAGAAATTGTCTGGGCGGCAGTAGCTCAGACTTGGCTTGGGAACCACAGGGTCGCTGGTTCAAGTCCAGCACGGACCACAGTACGGAGTGTGGACTGGTGGCTGGAGAGGTGCCAGTTCACCTCCTGGGCACTGCCTATCACTCCACCATCTCTCCTTGCATGTCTATAGGCCTGTCTGTATTTGTGTGTGTGCATGTATTTCAGGCCTGTGCGTGTGTAAAAAAAGTTGAGTGATAAAAGAAATTCCCCAATGTGGGATTAATAAAGTAAATCTTTATCTTATAGATTAATTAAGTATCTCATATCGTATCCCAGATATCTGCTAAAAAAAAGCTGTTGCTGCCAGTTATTCTGCTGGCTACTTTAACAATATATTTAATTATTATGATTTTGCTGGCTACTTCAACAATATTGAACAAACGATTTATGTTTTGCACTGTGAGGTTCCCATACCATGACATTAAGCAAAAGGTTAAAAATGGTCTCAATAAAATATTTGTAAAATAAAGCCATCATTGTCTTGTCCAAATTAAAAGTGTTCAGTCTGCGCAGATTGTGAAGTCTCTGCAGGCCCTTTTTGCAGATTGCAGATGTGTTAAGGTCATGGTTCAAGTTGTAGTTGATCACCGTTCCCAGTTTGCTAGCTAAAATGTGTGGTTGGATTGTAAAGCTAAGGAGATTTCTACAAATAAAACTCTTAACGCATGAGTTTTTGTACCCTCGAGATAGTTAAAGATAATTAATAAAGTAGTAGTAGCATCATCCACCCGATATGCAAATGTCATCGGGTCGAGCAGGCCCTGAACCGTATCAGTCAGGATTTGTTTGACCAATCACTCAAAAGCCTTCATCACTATTGAGATCAGAGCCACAGGCCTAAGGTCAAGGTAAACCCAAACCCTCTAACCCCTAAACCCTCTAACCTAAACCCCTAAACCCTAAAACCCCTGAACCCTAACCCTCTAACTCCGAAACCCTAACCTTCTATACCCTTAACCCATAAACCCTAACCCTCTAACTCCTAAACCCTAACCTTCTATACCCTTAACCCATAAACCCTAACCCTCTAACTCCTAAACCCTAACCTTCTATACCCTTAACCCATAAACCTAACCCTCTAACTCCTAAACCCTAACCTTCTATACCCTTAACCCATAAACCCTAACCCTCTAACCCCTAAACCCCTAAACTTAAGGGCTTGTACTGGCCTGTAAGGTGCCAGCAGGTATTTCCAAAATGATCTCATCGTTTACGACAGCATCGAGTAGCCAAGTGACAAATGATGAGGTTGCTTCATACATTTATAAATTGTATTTAGTTTAGTCCGTTCAACTACAGGTCATAGCTTACAAGTAAGATAGCAGTTATGACTTTAATTGTTTCGCATTGTGGTAGCGTTTTATTGCCGACGTTACTCTAGAGCCTTTTGTCCGTTCTGGGCTACTGTAGAAACATGGCGGTGCAACATGGCGGGCTCTGTGGAAGAGGACCCACTCCCCATGTAGATATAAAGGGCTCATTCTAAGGTAACACAACGTGATTCTTATTTTCATGGGATTATACACTAATTAAAACATACTTATGAATATGATATTCTCTATATTATATTATTTCTTCCAAGTCCGTTCCACTAGATGCCACTAAATTCTACACACAAAGTATTTTACTAAACGTTCCCCACACCCAAAATGAACCATTTAACTTCATTGCTAGGCTTCACAAATTCCTGTTTCCTGGTGACTGACTGGTGTCTACTCCAATAGGAGGCTGTCTGGGGGGCTGGGCCAGCTGACGGATGGTGTGATTGGCCAGGATGACTTCCTGTTGACGCGGCAGTACCACGGCTGGCCCGGCTATGACTACCTGGGCTGGAGGAACGACTCCATAAGCACCCTGGGATATGTAGAGATGGAGTTCGTGTTCGATCGCCAGAGAAACTTCACCTCAATGAAGGTCTCTCTCTCTCTCTCTCTCTCTCTCTCTCTCTCTCTCTCTCTCTCTCTCTCTCTCTCTCTCTGTCTCGGTCTATAGTAACAACACGTTCTCTCTTTCTCTCTGTCTCTCTAGGTCCATAGTAACAACATGTTCTCTCGTGGCGTGAAGATCTTCTCCTCGGTGTCCTGTTGGTTCAAGCCCCACCTCCCGGGGGGCTGGGAGACCGAGCCTGTGGTGTTCCACACGGTATTGGACGACCGCAACCCGAGCGCTCGCTACGTGACTGTGCCGCTGGGCCGCCGCGCCGCCGCCGCCCTCCGATGCCAGTTCTACTTCGCTGACGTGTGGATGATGTTCAGCGAGATCTCCTTCCTGTCCGGTACACACTCACACACTATACACAGTTACACACACACACACACTTTACACACTATACACACTGTATATACACTATACACATACACTTTACACACTATACACACTATAAGTTACACACTGTACACACTATATACGCAATACACAGTTACACACACTATACAAAGTAACACATACACTATACACACTATAAACACTATACACACTATTCCCATTAAACTCACGCTATACACGCTACACACACACACACACTATAAACACACACACACACACACCCTATAAAGCAGGGGTCGGGAACCTATGGCTCGCGAGCCACATGTGGCTCTTTTGCCGACGGCCGGGGCTCTCGGACGAAATTAGTTGAGGGGGGGGAAAAAATGTAATCAAGGAATCAGACTAGGTCTACCCTAATATAATGCTAAAATAACAGTCAATACTAGGGGAGAGCTGTGTCGATTGAAACACGTCATTACATTCGGAGAAAACCGTATTTTTTTTAATCAACCCGACTCTCCCAACACGCGGCACACACACACACGCACGCACGCTGGCCCTATAATGACAAGGCTTCGTGGCAAATAGGCAGTACAGTCTATCTGAGTAATGCGCGGGATGCGCGTAACACACACCGGTCCGAAGACCGACCGGGGGGGGGGGGCGCGATCGTAACACACCGCCTCCGGTTGGGCCAAATTACTTTATTTTCAGTCCTGGGCCCAAATATGTGCGTCGGCCCCGATGGCCAGTCCACCCCTGGCGCTAATCAAAATGTTAAAAAGGAAAAAGCCCGAAAAGAAAGTCCGCAACTTTCAGCCCGATTGGACAGATTGCGTTCGTGGAAAGAGCTGGAAGTGCGATCTGTCTGTTATGTAATGAGAAAATTGCATCCATGAAACGATCAATGGCGTAACTATCGACGGTGCAACCGGGGCCCAGGGGGGAGAGCCCCCCGGCAACAATCGCGCAGCACCCCCCCCCCCCCCCCCCCCCTCCGTCAACAACCGCGGGGGCACAAAAAAAAAAATTTACTTCGACACTCACCATGCACAATTTGCAGCAACATATCCTATGTAAGTTAAATATCCAAACTTTTGCTTGTAACCGTCTTTATGTGGCTCTTCTGAGATTTATTTATTTATTTTTTGTAAAAGTGGCTCTCAAGGCAAAAAAGGTTCCCGACCCCTGCTATAAAGACACACTAAACCCTGACTCTGTTTGTTCCCTAGAGGACACTGTACTTCCCATTCAGCCGGTCCCAACAGCCACGCCCCTCCCCCCCCGACCAGCACGACGCCATGATAATCAGCGCAGTCACAGGTATGACCTTCCACCTTTCATCCCCTCCTCAACAGCCTCTCTGTAACCTTCGACCCCCAGAAGGAGAGTCATAGAGGATGCAACTAGAAGCCAATAGGAGTCATGATTACTTTATTGGCAGCCAATATAAATGCTGAAATGGTAACTAATGGTAACAAGTTACCTTGTTTCCAACCGCAGCCATTGTTTTACTGTTGTCCCTTTCTACCCCCCGCCCCCTTTTCCATAGCAACCAATCCAACCAATGACCAGCCAGAGGACAGCAACACGCCAGTTCTGATTGGCTGCCTGGTGACCATCATCCTGCTTCTGGTGGTCATCATCTTCCTGATCCTGTGGTGTCAGTATGTCTGCAAGGTTCTGGAGAAGGTACCAGCTCTGCCCCCCCTCAGTCCAGCCAATCAGGCTTATCTTGTGTCCCAGAGGGAAGACTTACCATAGACCTTTTCATCTTTTTACTTTATTGTACTTAATGTACTTTATGTACTTATTATATTTCCTATGTATCCAGGCTCCTCGTCAGATCCTGGATGAAGATGTGACAGTCCGCCTCTCGTCCTGCAGTGACACCATCGTCCTCCGGACCCCCCCTGTGCCCCCCCGTGCAGCCCCCCCCACAGCCACAGGTACACACACTGAGCTGTGATTGGTTCAGGGGCCACTGGAGCCATGTTTATTATGATAATCAGTATGCAATTAATGACGGCATTTAATGACGCTGAGTATCACTGTAACCTAGGACTAATAATAATAATAATAATAATAATTAATAGCATTTATAAAGTGCTTATAGACTAAGCTGCACACTCAAACGAAACTCGCCGATGGCTCTGCAGTTTATGACGTTGATTAATAACAAAAAAAATGTGCAGCATAACGCTGAATTTACAGTTCTGCGTACATCATGTTTGCGAAGATCTGTCACGTCTCTGAGTCACAACGTGGATCTCTGCAGAGCTGCGTACACGGCGGCAGTATAGCTTCTGACCCCAGATGTACATGAACCCACAAACACATCCAGAAACCGAGTTGAAAAAGCAATATATGCAGCTCCATGCTAAACTATCCAACCAGCTCCATGCTAACCTATCCAACCAGCTCCATGCTAACCTATCCAACCAGCTCCATGCTAACCTATCCAACCAGCTCCATGCTAACCTATCCAACCAGCTCCATGCTAACCTATCCAACCAGCTCCATGCTAACCTATCCAACCAGCTCCATGCTAACCAACCAGCTCCATGCTAACCTATCAACCAATCACGTCCATGCTAACCAACCAGCTGCATGCTAACCTATCATCCAACCAGCCATCGGCTAATCCAAAGCTAACACACAATAGTTGGGGTTCGCTGTCAACCCGTTGTCAAGGTGGTAAGTTAAATAATATTATATCATTGTCAACTTCTCACACACTACACTCTACTTTTCTCCTTGTTTATTCGCATCGTTTCTGATTAGTATGTTTAAAGCATGCAGTCTATGGTTTAAAGCACTTTGGTTATATTGTTAAGAAAAGATTTATCCATACAGACTAACAACACGCATAACAACAAGCAGACAGCAAGCTACCATAAAGAAACAAATGGTTCCTTCATGGTACAAAACAGCTGTTTTGGTGTTTGGAAACAATAATCAACAATACTCTTCTCAAATAATAGTTTTTGAACATTCACATACTGTTATGTTCACATACATATGAGAAGCGCTATGTGAACAGTATGTGAACATTCAAAACCTTTAACCTGTAATGGTAACTTGTTACTTGACATGACAACACATGACATTATGTTAGTAACACGTCACATGGCTACTGTTGGTTGTGTAGCAGTCCCCTCGGACCCCCACTATGAGAGGGTTTTCCTGCTGGATCCTCAGTACCAGAACCCTGCTGCGCTGAGGAACAAACTACCAGAGCTGTCGCAGAGCGCAGAGACCTCCGGTAGGACCTATACCACCTATAGAACCTCCCTATAGAACCTTCTAGACCTATAGAACCTTCCAATAGAACCTTCTTCACCTGTAGAACATTCCTATAGAACCTTGTAGACCTTCTGGACCTATAAAACCTCCATATAGAACCTTCCTATAGAACCTTCCTATAGAACCTTCTAGACCTCTAGAACCTTCCTATAGAATCTTCTAGACCTATAGAATCTTCTAAACCATTTAGCATGTGTGCGCCTGCCACTAAACAATAGCAATATTGCACATTGGTCACTGTGGGGATAAGACATTTTGTAAAGTACTTGTATGGCAATTCATAGTTATGTTGTCCACAAACTCTATGCTGACCGACGCACATTGTTATATTGTCATTGTCTACATATGTGACGCACACTAAACACTCTCTGGCAGAGTCGGTACAAGGAAGTCATTTTAATTTGTATTGGTAATGAATGTTTTAGTGATGCCAGGAGAGACTCTGTTAGTGAATATGATGATATGGGTAACGTGAGAGTGTGTGTTATGAGTGTGTATGTTTATATGAGTGTGTGTGTGTTAACCTTCAGGTTGCGGGGGAGGGTACGCTGAGCCTGACATCACCCAGTGTACACCCCATCAGTGTTTCCATAGCAACGCGCCACACTACGCAGAGACGGACGTTGTGCGTCTGCAGGGCGTAACTGGTAGCAACATGTACGCCGTGCCAGCGCTCACCGTCGACTCTCTGACACGCCAAGACATCTCTGCTGCTGAGTTTCCACGCCAACGCCTCGTCTTCCGCGAGAAGCTGGGGGAGGGCCAGTTCGGAGAGGTGTGTGTGATGACAATGTTATGCTGACGGGTCAGAACCCAGAGCCATCCAGAGGCCTGTACTATGAAGGGTTAGCAAGGTACCTTCAGGTTTAACCCTGGGTTTTCAGTGTCACAACGATGGTTCACTTTTTGCCCGGGTACATCGCAATGGTAACTTATGCTGCTCACCTAACCTGCTCCGGAGCAGGTTATGTTGGAGATAACAGTTCAACACGTATAAAAGCTACTGACCAATCAATTCTCTTGGAAAATGGCATCACCATTCATAGAAGACCCCATGGGGTGTGTGAATAGTGAGAGGGTGTCTTAGAACGAAGAGTTTTTAGAGCCCGACTAAACTCTTTGTCCTCCCCTGACCGGTATCTATATAAAAGATACAGATTCGGAGGGAATGGCTCATCTTTGTCAGCATCTTGAGCCGTATGTTGCCAGCGCGATACGTCAAAGTTTGAATTATGTTTTTATATTTGTTTGCTCCTAAGACCGTTTAACACTGCCGGGGTTGCAGCTGAAAGAATAAGGCTAAAATTGTCTTACACGCCATAAGAATCAAAGCAACACATTTATGTATTGGAATATACAATTTTAATTATAGTCAGATCTATGTGCCTTAATGATCAGTTGGTGATATTGATGAGGCTATTAAGTTAGGCATTCACACAGTTGGCCATTTCTTGCCAGCTAGGAAGGAAAGGTTGCTCATCTTGGGTAAAATATACGGCTCTGGTAGACTTGTCCATGTTTGCGATTGGTCATATGGTGCAAACATGTCTATGTAACGGGGTGGAGCCTGTTCAACATTGGTGAAGTTGCAACTAAATGAGAGGAGTCTGCAGTCTGCATCCTTGTCTAACACCCTGGCTCTGTGGGAAGATTTTAGTTTTCATTTTAACTCCCTCCCCCTCCCTCCCTCCCTCCCTCCCCCAGGTCCACCTGTGTGAGGGGGAGGGGCTACCTGGAGGAGCTGTCCTGGTGGCCGTCAAGCAGCTGAGAGCCGACGCCACGAGCCAGGCCAGGTACCTGTTTGTCTGTGTGTCTGTCTACCTGTGTCTGTCTGTCTGTCTGCCTATCTGTCTACCTGGCTGACTGGCTAGCTGGCTGTCTGTCTGTCTGTCTGTCTACCTGTGTCTATCTGTCTACCTATTTGTCTGTCTACATGCGTCTAAACGGCTACCTTGAGGTACTCCACAAGTAACATGTCTGATCTTTGACAAACTGCCACAGAAAACTGTCTGTATATATATTGTGTGTGTATGGAGAGGCTGTGTGCTGCTACATTTACCTGTTTTTTCGAATGCCCAAGACAATTTTCTCCTAAGACAATAAAGGCTAATCTTAGCTTATCTTAACTCCAGGCTAACTGCTTACACCTTTCTAACTGCAAACTCCAGGCTAACTGCTAACACTAGGATAACTGCTACCTCCAGGCTAACTGCAGACATCCCAAGTCTCCCGGAAGTTCCGGGAGTCTCCCGCAAATCAATAGCGTCTCCCTGATGCAAGCAAATCATGTACAATCTCTCGGAAATCCGCCCCCCCCCCCCCCCCCCCGCCAAAAATCTTCGATAGCCCCCCCCCCCCCCCCCCCCCCCCGCTCAACAAAAATCTCCGCTAGCACCCCCCCCCCCCCAACAAAAATCTTTGATAGCACCCCCCCCCCCCCCCGTTGGGGGCTCCCGGAAATGAGTTTTTGCAACTTGGGAACCCTGTAACTGCTATCTCCGTGCTAACTGCTATCTCCGTGCTAACTGCTAACTCCAGGCTAACTGCTAACTCCAGGCTAACTGCTAACTCCAGGCTAACTATTAACTCCAGGCTCTCGTCCACTAGGAACGACTTCCTGAAAGAGATAAAGATCATGTCTCGGCTGAGTGACCCCAACATCATCCAGCTGCTGTGTGTGTGCGTGGCGTCCGACCCACTGTGCATGGTTACAGAATACATGGAGAACGGAGACCTCAACATGTTCCTGTCCCAGCGGGAGATCGAGAGCACGCTAACACACGCTAACAACATACCCTCTGTCAGGTAAAGAAGTCACTAACAACATCAACATACCCTCCATCAGGTAAAGAAGTCACGCTAACACACACTAACAACATACCCTCCGTCAGGTAAAGAAGTCATCCTAACACACACTAACACACACTAACACACGTTAACACATGCTAACACACGCTAACACATGCTAACACACGCTAACAACATAACCTCTGTCAGGTAAAGAATTCACGTCAACACACACTAACAACATACCCTCCGTCAGGTAAAGAAGTCACTAACAACATCAACATACCCTCCATCAGGTAAAGAAGTCACGCTAACACACACTAACAACATACCCTCCGTCAGGTAAAGAAGTCATCCTAACACACACATTAACAACATATCCTCTCTCAGGTAAAGAAGTCACGCTAACACACACTAACAACATATCCTCTCTCAGGTAAAGAAGTCACGCTAACACACACTAACACACACTAACACACGTTAACACACGTTAACACATGCTAACACATGCTAACACACGCTAACAACATAACCTCTGTCAGATAAAAAAATTGCAGCAAAACATGCTAACAACATAGTTAAATACAACATGCTAAAACACATTATCAACATACACTAAATGTATTTACATCAGACTAACACATGCTAACAACACCCTTATTGAACGCTATTCCTGTCTCTGGTCTCCAGTCTGTCGGACCTGCTCCATATGTCGGTCCAGATCTCCTCAGGGATGAAGTATCTGGCGTCGCTGAACTTTGTGCACCGCGACCTCGCCACCAGGAACTGTCTGCTCGACCGCCGCCTCACCATCAAGATCGCTGACTTCGGCATGAGCCGCAACCTCTACAGCAGCGACTACTACCGCATCCAGGGTCGCGCTGTGCTGCCCATCCGATGGATGGCCTGGGAGAGCATCCTGCTGGTCAGTACCCACTTATGACATCACAAGTCACAAGTACCCAGCCTGTGTCAGCCTACCATTTGGTACAACCCACCAAGAAGCTGGTCTGTGGAAATGATAATTATGAAACCAAATGATCGTACTAATGAAAGGTTGCAAAATGTCAATACAGAGGAAACAACACGACAAGAAGTATACTCATACTGTTCTCTAAGAAGGGTTTAAGGGCATGATGTCTATCTAATGAATAATAATTAGGAGGTTCATCCTGTCCATACTGTCTAACTATTATCTAATACTATGTAACTACTATCTAATACTATCTAACTACTACTATCTAATACTATCTAACTACTACTATCTAATACTATTTAACTACTACTATCTAATACTATCTAACTACTACTATCTAATACTATCTAACTACTACCATCTAATACTATCTAACTACTACTATCTAATACTATCTACTTCTATCTAATACTATCTAACTCCTACTATCTAATACTATCTAACTACTACTATCTAATACTATTTAACTACTACTATCTAATACTATCTAACTACTACTATCTAATACTATCTAACTACTACCATCTAATACTATCTAACTACTACTATCTAATACTATCTAACTACTTCTATCTAATACTATTTAACTACTACTATCTAATACTATCTAACTACTACTATCTAATACTATCTAACTCCTACCATCTAATACTATCTAACTACTACTATCTAATGCTATCTAACTACTACTATCTAATACTATATAACTACTTCTATCTAATACTATCTAACTACTACTATCTAATACTATCTAACTACTACTATCTAATACTATTTAACTACTACTATCTAATACTATCTAACTACTACTATCTAATACTATCTAACTACTACCATCTAATACTATCTAACTACTACTATCTAATACTATCTAACTACTTCTATCTAATACTATTTAACTACTACTATCTAATACTATCTAACTACTACTATCTAATACTATCTAACTCCTACCATCTAATACTATCTAACTACTACTATCTAATGCTATCTAACTACTACTATCTAATACTATATAACTACTTCTATCTAATACTATCTAACTACTACTATCTAATACTATCTAACTACTACTATCTAATACTATCTAACTACTTCTATCTAATACTATTTAACTACTACTATCTAATAACTCCTACTATCTAATACTATCTAACTACTATCTAATACTATATAACTACTTCTATCTAATACTATCTAACTACTACTATCTAATACTATCTAACTCCTACCATCTAATACTATATAACTACTTCTATCTAATACTATCTAACTACTACTATCTAATACTATCTAACTCCTACCATCTAATACTATCTAACTACTACTATCTAATACTATCTAACTCCTACCATCTAATACTATCTAACTACTACTATCTAATGCTATCTAGCTACTTCTGTCTAATACTGTCTAACCCTCTTCCTGCTGTAGGGGAAGTTCACTATGGCGAGTGACGTGTGGGCGTTTGGTGTGACGCTGTGGGAGGTGTTCACGCTGTGTAAGGAGCAGCCCTACAGCCTCCTGTCGGACCAGCAGGTCATCCAGAACACTGGGGAGTTCTTCAGGAACCAAGGCCGACAGGTGGGTCGAAACAAGCGCTCCCCTCATACCGAGACACTGCGCGTATAAGGGCTGCTAGGGGCATCAGTCATCACGAGCCATTTCAAAATCCATCCACAGAATCCACAGAAGTGGCGCCTACCAGCTGGTACAGGCCAAGTCATAGAACTATATAAGAATTAGAAACAATTACCGGTGACCAATGCCGGTTGTCAGTTGATGCCAACTTTCTTTCTATATTCATATATAGCGTGTGGTCATTTTGGTGTGGCACCATAACAAAATGAAGAGACCTGCCAAGATAAAAGTAGAGCTACTGGGTGGCCGCTGACCAGGGCTCAATCTATTATCTGATGTCCCCCCTCAGGTCCTCCTCTACGCCCCGCCCCTCTGCCCCCCCTCCCTCTTCAAGCTGATGATGTGCTGTTGGGGCCGCGACACGGCCGAGAGACCCACCTTTGAGGGACTGTACCAAGCGCTCCGGCCCCATGTCAACCAATGAGTAGGCCCGGGACCTTCCTGTTGGGACCTCCAAGAGGGGGTGACATGTGACACATGGACGGACAGAAGGTGGCGGTTAGTCAGTGTTTGATGGCAAGATGGCAGTGGGGGAAGGAGCAAGCCAATTGGCTTGCTCTTTCTTCTCCTTCGTCTGTTAAACTCTTTTGTTCCTCTGGACTGAAGCATCTTAAAAGACATCTTCTTCAGCTATATCTTATTTGTTATCCTTTTTAAAGACTATTATCCGTGGTGTCAAAGGTTTCCTTTAATTCTTTCTTGATTTGGTCTCGCAGGAGTAAGGGGTCGTAGGGCTAGTTAGTTTTGTAAAGCACTGTCTCAGTTATCTATCTATGATGATTATATATTAACGCACACTGGAGCTAGTGTCACATTCTCGTGTTTGATCGCTCTGTTTCGATTTGTTTGTTCTATTTTATTTTTCTTGTTATGTGACATTGTTTGAGTGTTTTATGAATGTTGTACAGCTCAGTTCCACACCGCGTTGAAACCTGTGTGAGGCGTCCAACAAACGGCCGTCTGTGAATCAAACTGTGCAATGAGGCTAAGAGTAGCTTTAGCTTTACCTAGCTCTAACTTTACCTAGCTTTAGCTTTACCTAGCTTTAACTTGAACTTTACCTAGCTTTTGCTTTACCTAGCTTTAGCTTTATCTAGCTTTAGCTTTGCCAAGCTTTAGCTTTACCTAGCTTTAACTTTATCTATGTTAAGCTTTAGGTTTACCAAGCTTTAGATTTACCTATCTTTTAGATTTAGGGTTACCTAGCTTTAGCTTTAACTAGCTTTAGCTTTAGGTTTAACTAGCTTGAGCTTTAGGTTTACCTAGCTTTAGCTTTACCTAGCTTTACCTAGCTTTAGCTTTACCTAGCTTTAGTTTTAGGTGTAACTTTAACATCAAACCAAAGACGAAAGCAGAGGGCTGACCTGTTCTCAGAAGACTGCAGCTAAACCTCACTTCCGTTCATCATGTAGATCAGGACATAAACATTATCACCAGGGCAATATTCTGCTTGTTGTTAACATGCTTATCGTCAGGGCAACAGTCTTTATATTAACATGCTTATCGCCAGGGCAAAATTCTGCATGTTGTTAACATGCTTATCATCAGGGCAACATTCTGCATGTTGTTAACATGTTTATCGCCAGGGCAGCATTCTGCATGTTGTTAACACGCTTATCGCCAGGGCAACAGTCTTTATATTAACACGCTTATCGCCAGGGCAACATTCTGTGTGTTGTTAACACGCTTATTGCCAGGGCAACATTCTGTGTGTTAACATGCTTATCGCCAGGGCAACAGTCTGTTTGTTGTTAACAGTCTGTATGTTGGATGTATAACATGTTGGCCTGCGGTTAATAAGGGTTATGATAAAATATTGAAGCACAACACCTTTTTTCAGATGTTTTGGTGTTATCTTAAACTCTCAAACTGCCATGGAATCATCTTCTGCCATTTTGTAACCGCCAACCTTAGCAGCCATTGTTGTGCTCCCAGCTGATGATGTCACAGAAACCTGAACAGAGACCAAAGATTGAACTCAATTTCAATTCAATTCCCAATTTCATTGTACTTGTTTCATTTTACGTTTTCCACCATTTTTACAGCGGTGTTGTGCTTTGTTGCCTGTACTGTATTTTAATTGTGTGTTTGTGTGCGTGTGTGTGTGTGTGTGCGCTCGTGCGAGAGCAAGTAGAGTGTTGTGATATTTTTTACATTCCTTGCGGCTGTGGGAGCTATTTAAATCTGAAAGGAGGAAAAGGTGGAAAATGAGTTGATCAAATAAAAGCCACTAAAACATCATCTCTTGCAGTAGAGCCTACAGTATTGATTTGGTTATGGTTCAACTACAAGTTATGGTTCAACTACAAGTTATGGTTCAACTACAAATAGAATTGGAGAGAAAGACTTTAAATGGGCAATATGTGTGTGAATGGTGATTTTGTGTGATAACTGTTATTAATAATTGTTAAACCTATCAGAAATTATAGCAGTAATATAACGATAATTTTGTTCTGTTTTTAGTTGGGATGCCTTGATTCTTATTGTTTACTGTTTATGTTTGTTATTTTCTCGCCTTGGCTTTGTATTTTAGCACAAAACTATGCTTTGCTGCCAATCTCTATCTTTGTACCTTCTTATCTCTTGCTATGTTTTTTTCTTCTAATAAACAAAAACCTGCATCCAACAATAACACAGAGTCACCCTTTACTTAAAGTGGAAGTAGACAACTTTTTTGCTTTAACTTATAATTATGAAGTAAATGTTGATTGCACAGTGTAATGGCTATAGAATAATGACACCATTGGGGTTAAGTTTGGTTCTCTAGCCTCACTTTCACGATGCCATTCTGTCAAGAATGGTGCCACCTGGCACCATTCTTCCCGGCAAATCGATTTACGGCACAAAGAAAGTGTGTTAACCACAGTGCAGCATAGCAGGCTATGTAAACTATGTTATTACTATGCAATGCACATCGTTACACTTGCCAATAGTTCCCAAATTGAATATAAAATTATGACAATATCACTTTACCTCTTCGGTAAACATTCTTCACAGACATTTGGAAACAAATGCATGTGTGTCATGTGTTGGTTGTTGCTAGGCTCTGAGGAAAACCCAAACCGGGTGTCTTTACGACAGCGACGCAAACAATAATACCACTTGGAAACGCTAGGGGGGCAAAGTTGAAAAGTTGTCTACTTCCACTTAAAGAAAACATGCACATTTTCTCCTTGACAGTTGGCATTGTAACGTGCCAGAAGATGCGGTTGTCGTTTGTGACACTAGGGGGCAGCAGAAGAACGTCCACTATAACGCGGCCCTTTTTTAGGATATACATTTGTTATTAATTTATACACAAGAGGCTTTTATTAACACATTTATGAGCAGTGATCTGTGAAGGACCTGAAAGGACCTAACTCAACATTACATTAAATGGCTATAAGTTTTAATGTTGTTATCTTTGATTCATACTAACAAAGTGTCTCTGGTCTCTGTCCTGAGCCAGTCTACATATCTGAAGTCTAAGCTGCCTTCACGGGGTTCAAGCTGTGGTCAGCAGACCTAACCTGGGCCACAACAAGACTTGAGCTCCCAATTTGAGTGTGGAAAGGTTAGCACCAGAAAGCAGGTTTCCTTATCTGTTTTTTTAACATCACATTATCAATACATTATCAGTGCATTACTATTACATTATCATTACATTATAAATACATTACTATTGCATTATCAATACATTATCATTTCATGACCTGCTAAGGTCATGTACGTCTGGACAGACGTGTTTGTTGTGTCATGTTGTCTGAGCCTGCTGTAGCGGTGCGATGTGAGCCACAGCTTTCCTCAGGGTGTTCGGTGATAGCAGGGTAGAGCGCCAGACCACCAGCCCAACCCCAACACCTCTAATTACTGAGGGCCTCGTGGACGACCTGCTGCCACGTACAACAATCTGCAGCTTATCCAAAGACAACGATCGAACTGCAAGCCTTAGTCCCTTGCTCTACTGAGCTACACAGGGAATAGAACCCCTAACCCTGCAGTGATAGTGCCTTGCTCTACCTAGCAGGGACACCTGCTGCTACTGTTAGCCCAGCAGCCTGCATCGCGTTAGCGTGTTAGCGTTCACAAGGAATCTGCATTTTATCCTCCTGAGGAAACACGTCCAGTTAAACAGCTGGATCAAAGTACAGCATCACAACGCCTTCAGAAGCACCTCGCTAAACACCCGAGAGCAAGCCGCTACAAAGATCGCTTACTTAAACCTCTAAACCTATCTTACTTAAACCTCTAAACCTATCTTACTTAGACCTCTAAACCTATCTTACTTAGACCTCTAAACCTATCTTACTTAAACCTCTAAACCTATCTTACTTAAACCTCTAAACCTATCTTACTTAGACCTCTAAACCTATCTTACTAAAACCTCTAAACCTATCTTACTTAAACCTCTAAACCTATCTTACTAAAACCTCTAAACCTATCTTACTTAAACCTCTAAACCTAGCTTACTTAGACCTCTAAACCTATCGTACTTAAACCTCTAAACCTATCTTACTTAGACCTCTAAACCTATCTTACATAAACCTCTAAACTTATCTTACTTAAACCTCTAAACCTAGCTTACTTAGACCTCTAAACTTATTTTACTTAAACCTCTAAACTTATCTTACTTAAACCTCTAAACCTATCTTACTTAAACCTCTAAACCTATCTTACTTAGACCTCTAAACGTAGCTTACTTAAACCTCTAAACCTCTTACTTAAACCTCTAAACCTATCTTACTTAGACCTCTAAACCTATCTTACTTAAACCTCTAAACCTAGCTTACTTAAACCTCTAAACCTATCTTACTTAGACCTCTAAACCTATCTTACTTAGACCTCTAAACCTATCTTACTTAAACCTCTAAACCTAGCTTACTTAAACCTCTAAACCTAGCTTACCTAAACATCTAAGCCTAGCTTACTTAAACCGCTAAACCTATCTTACTTAAACCTCTAAACCTATCTTACTTAAACATCTAAATATCTTACTTAAACCTCTAAACTTATCTTACTTAAACCTCTAAACCTATCTTACTTAAACCTCTAAACCTATCTTACTTAGACCTCTAAACCTATCTTACTAAAACCTCTAAAACTATCTTAATTAAACCTCTAAACCTATCTTACTTAAACCTCTAAACCTATCTTACTTAAACCTCTAAACCTATCTTACTTAGACCTCTAAACCTATCTTACTAAAACCTCTAAACCTATCTTACTTAGACCTCTAAACCTATCTTACATAAACCTCTAAACTTATCTTACTTAAACCACTAAACCTAGCTTACTTAGACCTCTAAACTTATTTTACTTAAACCTCTAAACTTATCTTGCTTAAACCTCTAAACCTAGCTTACTTAAACCTCTAAACCTATCTTACTTAAACCTCTAAACCTATCTTACTTAGACCTCTAAACCTATCTTACTTAAACCTCTAAACCTAGCTTACTTAAACCTCTAAACCTATCTTACTTAAACCTCTAAACCTATCTTACTTAGACCTCTAAACCTATCTTACTTAAACCTCTAAACCTAGCTTACTTAAACCTCTAAACCTAGCTTGCCTAAACATCTAAGCCTAGCATACTTAAACCTCTAAACATATCTTACTTAAACCTAGGTTTAGAGGTTTAAGTAAGATAAGTTTAGAGGTTTAAGTAAGATATTTAGAGGTTTAAGTAAAATAGGTTTAGAGGTTTAAGTAAGATAGGTTTAGAGGTTTAAGTAAGCTGGGTTTAGAGGTTTAAGTAAGCTAGCGTTAGAGGTTTAAGTAAGCTAGGTTTAGAGGTTTAAGTAAGATAGCTTTAGAGGTTTAAGTAACATATTTAGAGGTTTAAGTAAGATAGGTTTAGAGGTTTAAATAAGATAGGTTTAGAGGTTTAAGTAAGTTAGGCTTAGATGTTTAGGTAAGCTAGGTTTAGAGGTTTAAGTAAGCTAGGTTTAGAGGTTTAAGTAAGATAGGTTTAGAGGTTTAAGTAAGATATTTAGAGGTTTAAGTAAGATAGGTTTAGAGGTTTAAGTAAGCTAGGTTTAGAGGTTTAAGTAAGCTAGGTTTAGAGGTTTAAGTAAGCTAGGTTTAGAGGTTTAAGTAAGCTAGCGTTAGAGGTTTAAGTAAGCTAGGTTTAGAGGTTTAAGTAAGCTAGCGTTAGAGGTTTAAGTAAGCTAGGTTTAGAGGTTTAAGTAAGATGTTTAGAGGTTTAAGTAAGATAGGTTTAGAGGTCTAAGTAAGATAGGTTTAGAGGTTTAAGTAAGATAGGTTTAGAGATTTAAGTAAGCTAGGTTTAGAGGTTTAAGTAAGATAAGTTTAGAGGTTTAAGTAAGATATTTCGATGTTTAAGTAAGATAGGTTTAGAGGTTACTTAAACCTCTAAACCTAGCTTACTTAAACCTCTAAACCTATCTTAGTTAAACCTTTAAACCTATCTTACTTAAACCTCTAAACCTAGCTTACTTAAACCTCTAAACCTAGCTTACCTAAACATCTAAGCCTAGCTTACTTAAACCTTTGAACCTATTTTACTTAAACCTCTAAACCTATCTTACTTAAACCTCTAAATATCTTACTTAAACCTCTAAACCTAGCTTACTTAAACCTCTAAACCTATCTTACTTAAACCTCTAAACCTATCTTACTTAAACCTCTAAACCTATCTTACTTAAACCTCTAAACCTAGCTTACTTAAAGCTTACTTACTGAGTTACACAGGGAATAGAACCCTCTATTCCCTGTGTTGTCCTCTTATTGTGCTTGAGCCACTGTCTCTCTCTCTCTCTCTCTGAGAGAGAGAGAGAGAGAACCTACAGACAGGTAGGTTTCAAACAAACCTACCTACCTACCTGCCTATCTGTCTGTCTGTCTGTCTGTCTGTCTGTCTGTCTGTCTGTCTGTCTGTCTGTCTGTCTGTCTGTCTGTCTAGCTGTCTGTCTCTCTGTGTTTTTGCCTGTTTGGCACAGAATGCAAAATCATTCATCGTGTGATTTCCAGGAACACACCTTCACGGACACACACGTGTTGATGATGATGATGTTGATGCTGATGCTGATGCTGATGCTGATGATGATGATGATGATGATGATGATGATGATGATGATGATGATGATGATGATGAAGGCGGTGTTTCCGTAAGTAGAGTTGTCATGGTTACTGTCTACCATGCGGCTGTAGCTCATTACGGCGCTTGCGTCAGCAGCGGCTGCTTCTCATTGGAAACAAGATGGCTGACCAGGGGGGCCAATTAAGATTAAGGCCTCCCTTTGATCTTTACAGATGTTATAAAACAGGCCTTTGTTCAGCTTCATCGCTTTCCCTGGTCTGGTGCTAGGGGGGGGATACCTGCTGCTACTGTTAGCCCAACAGCCTGCATTGCGTTAGTGTGTTAGTGTTCACAAGGAATCTGCATTTTAACCTCCTGAGGAAACGCGTCCAGTTAAACAGCTGGATCAAAGTACAGCATCACAACGCCTTCAGAAGCACCTCGCTAAACACCCGAGAGCAAGTCGCTACAAAGATCAACTATCTTACTTAAACCTTTAAACCTATCTTACTTACTGTAAACCTCTAAACCTATCTTACTTAATCCTCTAAGCCTATCTTACTTAAACCATACTTAAATGTGATTATACCAGACAATGTGGTGGGCTGGAGAAATCATTAAGGTAAATTATCGGCTTCAGTTACTTCTCTTAAAATGCTGAAACCATTCGGAAATCACTTAAAATCATTTCTGTGTAAAATAAGAGCTTTGTTCCTTGACCTCTGACACATTAAACCGTTTTAACAAGAACGTGCAGATGAAAGTCGTTAGCAGATGGCCGTTAAAGGACAGAGGTTAAGGGTTCTATTCAGTAGGCAGATAACTGGCACTAACACTGCAGGGTTAGGGGTCCTATTCCCTGTGTATCTCAGTAGGTAGAGCAAGGCACTAACACTGCAGGGTTAGGGGTCCTATTCCCTGTGTATCTCAGTAGGTAGAGCAAGGCACTAACACTGCAGGGTTAGGGGTCCTATTCCCTGTGTTATCTCAGTAGGTAGAGCAAGGCACTTACACTGCAGGGTTAGGGGTCCTATTCCCTGTGTAGCTCAGTAGGTAGAGCAAGGCACTTACACTGCAGGGTTAGGGGTCCTATTCCCTGTGTAGCTCAGTAGGTAGAGCAAGGCACTAACGCTGCAGGGTTAGGGGTGCTATTTCCTGTGTAGCTCAGTAGGTAGAGCAAGGCACTATGAGTTTCACACAGAAAACAAAAACAAAAGGCCATCTTGAATACAAAGTGCATCAACTTTCCTTCTTTAGAACTGTTAATTCTTTATGGTTATGTTATGTTTTGCTACAGCCACACCCAAAATTGCTTCATATTTATTAGGGTTAGTGTCAGGACTAGAGTGAGGGTCAGGGCTAGGGTCAGGGCTAGGGTTAGGGTCAGGGCTAGGGTCAGGGTAAGGGTCGGGGCTAGGGTCAGGGTAAGGGTCGGGGCTAGGGTCAGGGTAAGGGTCGGGGCTAGGGTTAGGGTCAGGGCTAGGGTTAGGGTCCGGACTAGGGTCAGGGGTTAGGTTGTTTGAAGTAAAGCCTATCCAAAGGCAGGTGGAATATTTCACTCACCACTGTGATGCCAGAGGTCCTTGTTCCTAAAGTTATGTCCTAAGTGGAGGTAGATGGGACGAAGTCCATTGTGGTTCCATCACTAGATATTTAGGCCCCCAGGGGTTAGGGTACCTCAGTGGATGATTAATTTGGTCTCTTCTTGTCTCCTCTGTCTGGCGGACCAGTTGGGGAGTGTAGAAGTAGAGTCAGGGTTTGGGTTAGCACTGCCAGGAGAATCCTCTAATTACAGCTGGTGGAGATTTAGAGCTCCACAAAAATGCCATATTTCTGGTGAAAACGGTCCTCTCATTCACACCTGCTCACTTTCTGTTTTAATTTCATGGATTTCACGATACATAATACAATACTATACATTATTACACGGCTTTGTTGAATACTCAATTGTGATTTGTCAATTACAGCATTCTACATTATTTCTGAATACCAGACCGCCGCTAGGACTCTTTCTATTTCCAACCGTAGAATCTAGCAGACAATTTTCGTTTTTTTGCAGAAGCAAATCATTTTTAAATCAATAAATACTTTTTTGGTTATATTATGTGTCAAATTGATTATTATTGATTTCTTTAGTATGTAGCTGTGTAAAGCAGGACCCCTTTAAGGGTGATGCAGGGGTTTAATTATCAATAATGACCGGCTCGCTGTACACCCCTTACATAGGCCTATGTTATAGGCTACTAATGTGAACATGACGCTAAAGAAATTACCAAATGAACAGTCCAATTGCCATTTCGACATATTATCGTTCATCCAGTTGTCCACACCTGCATGTGTATCATGTTTAAGCAATATCACACGAGAGGGAGTGTTATGGTGAATATCAGCATGGCTGTGATTCGTAGGCTGAAGATAATCACAGCCGTGCTGACATTCAGTATAATTAACACACTCTCGTGTGATATTGCTTTTATACAACAGTTCTACAGGCGCCATTTATTAGTGGACAGCAGGGCTCCGAACCGGTTCAAGGAACGAAAACGAAAACCGAAAACGAACGGAATTTTACGAGGAACGGAAACGGAAACGAAAACCAAATGGTCTTCAACTGTTCCGGAACAGAAACGTTATTCTGAAATCCCCCAAACCGGTTAATAACGGGTTTTTTCCGTTCTCTATATAGCCTATAAAATTTCACAAAAGCATAGTCTATTTCATGAAAAAAAATAAAAATAATTCGTTATACTGGAATATCAGCACTCATGGAAGGATTGCCTCTCGTCCAATCAAAAGACTGGGTCGGAACTAGCTGTTATATGATGGACCTTCTCCAGGTCCTTGTTGTCAGACTCCACCTCGCCTCCTGGCCGCCAAGAAGTCCCCCCCTCCACTCCGCAGGAGAGGGTTAGTTTACCGTCTATTATCAGCTCATTATTTGTATTTATTGTCCGGTTTTCCTACCATGAAGGAGCTGTCCTTCCGCGGGTTCCTGTGGTTCGCGGCGCGGCTGTGTTTGCTGTGCGGTGTGCTGGACACCGTGGGAGGCCAGGACCCCGCCGCGGGAGGCAGGTGCGCCGCGCCGGGGCTTGACGTGGCGACACAACGGACAGGTGTACCGGATCCTGAGTCCTGGCTCTCATCAGTACCGACCGTCCGGCCGGCGGGACGACGACCCGGTGGTCGTGCTGAGCCGCAGCAACGACACGGTTTCCCCTGCGTTGCGAGCCGCTCCTCGGGTTCCCGTGGCCAGCGGCGCCGCGCAATTACGCACCGCGCGTAAAAACCGGCCGAGCGGCGGCGCTCCGACCGCGCGCGCTGAACACGCCGCAGACCCGGTCCCGGTCCTCCCGGAGGACGGGATGGTCGGGGACGATCCGTACAACGACCCATACAAGGCGTCCAACTACTACCCGTATTACAACTACTACAACTCCTACTTCAGACCCAGGACCCGGGCGCAACCCAGACCCGGCTACGGTACTAGGTACCACCAACATGGTAAGAGTACACACTAGTTAACACCAACATGGTAAGAATACACTCTAGTTACCACCATCATGGTAAATACACACTAGTTACCACCAACATGGTAAGAATACACACTAGTTACCACCAACATGGTAAATACACACTAGTTACCACCAACATGGTAAATTCACACTAGTTACCACCAACATGGTAAGAATACACACTAGTTAACACCAACATGGTAAGAATACACACTAACACCAACATGGTAAGAATACACACTAGTTACCACCAACATGGTAAGAATACACACTAGTTAACACTAACATGGTAAGAATACACACTAGTTACCACCAACATGGTAAGAATACACACTAGTTACCACCAACACAGTAAGAATTCACACTAGTTACCACCAACACAGTAAGAATACACACTAGTTACCACCAACATGGTAAGAATACACACTAGTTACCACCAACACAGTAAGAATACACACTAGTTACCACCAACTTGGTAAGATTAAACACTAGTTACCACCAACACAGTATATACACACTAGTTACCACCAACATGGTAAGAAGGTGGGTAGAGAGGGTAGGTGGGTAGAGGGTAGGTTGGTAGAGAGGGTAGGTGGGTAAAGAGGGTAGGTAGAGAGGGTAGGTGGGTAGAGAGGGTAGGTTGGTAGAGAGGGAAGGTGGGTAGAGAGGGTAGGTTGGTAGAGAGGGTAGGTAGGTAGAGAGGGTAGGTAGGTAGAGAGGGTAGGTTGGTAGAGAGGGTAGGTTGGTAGAGAGGGTAGGTAGGTAGAGACGGTAGGTGGGTAGAGAGGGTAGGTTGGTAGAGAGGGTAGGTAGGTAGAGAGGGTAGGTAGGTAGAGAGGGTAGGTTGGTAGAGAGGGTAGGTAGGTAGAGAGGGTAGGTGGGTAGAGAGGGTAGGTAGGTAGAGAGGATAGGTTGGTAGAGAGGGTAGGTTGGTATAGAGGGTAGGTTGGTAGAGAGGGTAGGTAGGTAGAGAGGGTAGGTAGGTAGAGAGGATAGGTTGGTAGAGAGGGTAGGTTGGTATAGAGGGTAGGTAGGTAGAGAGGGTAGGTTGGTAGAGAGGGTAGGTTGGTATAGAGGGTAGGTTGGTAGAGAGGGTAGGTAGGTAAGAGAGGGTAGGTGGGTAGAGAGGGTAGGTAGGCAGAGAGGGTAGGTAGGTAGAGAGGGTAGGTAGGTAGAGAGGGTAGGTGGGTAGAGAGGGTAGGTAGGTAGAGAGGGTAGGTAGGTAGAGAGGGTAGGTAGGTAGAGAGGGTAGGTGGGTAGAGAGGGTAGGTAGGTAGAGAGGGTAGGTGGGTTATGCCAACAACCTACATCCGTAAAGCCAGACTACCCTGACCCTGCCCCTACTACATGTTGTGTTGTCTCCATCTCCAGGTCTTCCTGACTTGGTCCCTGACCCCTACTACATCCAGGTGTCCAGCTATGTCCAGAGGCTGCCAATGTACAACCTCCGCTGTGCTGCAGAGGAGCGATGCCTCGCCAGGTCAGACTGCTTGTGAGCACAGGAAGTCAGGGAGTTCTATACAGGAAGTCAGGGAGTCCTATACAAGAAGTCAGGATGTCTTGACCTATACAGGAAGACAGGGAGTCCTGACCTACACAGGAAGTCAGGGAGTCCTATACAAGAATTCACGATGACCGACACAGGAAGTTAGGGAGTCCTATACAGGAAGTCACACAGGAAGTCAGGGAGTCCTATACAGGAAGTCAGGCTTCTAACTCAAGCTGTGATGCTGTCATCATGACAATAAAGATGGTTTCAATTTTAATGTAATTTAACCTCAACATAATGTAATCTAAACTAATGGAATGGAATCTAATCTAATTGTAATCTATTCTAAATGAATGGTATCTAATCTAATATAAAATAATCTAATGTAACACAAAGCAGACGTGTGTGGATTATACCTGTTTAAGAGGATACAATAAGGCTTGCGCCGTCTTGTTCGACAAGGCAAACGGGGCGATTCTACTTTGTTCTTTTCGTGGGACCTAAGAAGAATGTAGTTGCATGATGAGTGATTGAATGAGGATTTTAATCGAAAGCCACAATGTTATGAATTATCCCAAACGCGATTGGTGAACTACTGTGCTAGGATCAAAAAGAAGATATCAATAACCCATTGAATGTCGGTGAGTGTTTCCAACTTTAGTGATTTTGACAGCGGGCGATCGGTAGATAATGTATTGGTTATACAGCAATAACAGCAGAAAGTTTGTTAGCCAAGAGTTAGCTAGCCATCTAGCAGCCAGTGTCGTGGTGCATTCAGAAACCCTCGTAACTATGCCGCCAAGCCCTAGTGCACCGCAGGACTCTCTAGTTGAACCAACTGTCCTGAAATGTGAGGTGTGTGATATGTTTTTAATGACAGCCCTAAGTTTTTATTTGTAAGAAGGGCAATCAGATTTGCCAAACTACAGGACAAGCTCATCAGTCTTCATGCACAAATCAAGACTCTTAACATCGCTGCACCATTTTAAAAGAAAAATCAAAACTGCAAGAGACTTTTGACGCCACTATTTTAACTGGTGCCTGGTCTCCACCCTTCTGCACTCTTCCACCACCCTGCCTGTCCAGGACCCCCGCCACCCTGCTCCAGATACTCTCTCCACCCCCCAGATGGCTGCCCCAGAACCCCTGGCTGGTGTCCTCTCAAATTGCCCCCCAGCCAGACCCCCCTCCCACCTGCCCCTCCAACCCGTTACAGTCTGTGCCCTATGCCCCCCGCCCCCCTTCTCCCGCCAGACACAGCCACCTACACCCTTGTCATCAGCAGCTCTATTGTCAGCTCTATATGTCTGCCTTCCACCATCATCTGGCCCCTCCCAGGCCCCTTCGCTGTTTCCCAGGGGCCTGGGTCCATGACATTCACCACAAACTCCCCAGCATCCTTAGACTTAGTAGATACTTTTAGCAGCAATCTTGTGTCCACTATCGATGTGGTTGCACCAGCTAAGATAAATAGCCAAATATAGGCCACCATGGAAGAATGAGGATTTCATGCTTCATAAGAGAAACTGTAGAAAAGCTGAACGGAAGTGGAGAAAGAGTAGGCTACAGATCCACTATGACATTTATAAGCAGCATCTCACAACATATAACACAGCAATTCGAAATTTCTCTAAATTAATTTCTTATTTCTTCACCTCATCCCTAAGAATTACAGGCCAATCTCAAACCTGACCTTTTTAAGTAAAATTCTTGGAAAACTCGTTTTTAAACAGCTTAACCTGCACATTGGTACTAATTCTATGTATGAGAAATGTCAATCTGGTTTCAGGGCTTTCCACTGCACTGAGAATGATAGCCCTTGTTAGAGTTGTTAATGACTTAAGGGCGAATGTTGACAATAGCAAAGTTTCTGTGCTAGTCATATTAGATCTAAGTCCGGCTTTCGATACTGTTGACCACAGCATTCTAGTGGACAGGCTTGAAAAATGGGTTGGCCTGTCTGGCAGTGTGTTAGAATGGTTCAATTCTTATTTATCTGGTCGAGATTATTTTTATTTCCCTCTGTGTCGACTCCTCCGATAAACATGTGATCACTTGTGGTGTCCCCCAAGTGTAAATTTTAGGTCCCTTGCTATTCAGCCTTATATGCTCCCACTTGGAAACATTCTCAGAGATCATAATGTTGATTTTCATGTATATGCTGACATATGACGACACACAGCTATATATTTCTGTCTTGCCTGACAGCAACAAACAACTATTAGCTATGTAGAGATAGTGGAGTAAAGGCTTCCCGACCAGAGAATGAAGGCACACTTCCTCTGTGTTGTAATCTGAGCTTCTATTTTCTGTGTTTTGGTGTCCAGTCCGGCCTCGCGTTCATGATAACGCACGCGCCATGCATGAGATGAGTTAAGAAGGTAAAGAACAAATCCCAATTGTTGTGGTTTGAGATGCTGGTGCTCTAGTGCGACATCTTGTGGCTAAATATATAGTCTATAGCCCCTTTAACATATGGATGTCTCTGAGAATTGTTTACAGCTTCACACAGAAACAACAGAAGTCATGATTATTGGACCCAATATTTTTTTATCTAATATGATGTATTTATATCTAATCTAATGGAATGTATTCTTGGGTTGTCTAATCTAATCTAATCTACTCTCTCCAGTTCGGCTCGGTATGCGCAGGACTACGATACGCGGGTTCTGCTGAGGTTCCCGCAGCGTGTCAAGAACCAGGGAACGGCTGACTTCCTGCCCAGCAAGCCACGCTACGCCTGGGAATGGCACAGCTGTCACCAGTGGGTCTCTCATGTGTGGAGCCTTTAACTATAGAGTCTAGATCTATAGATGTGGTGGTAGGGTAGTGGTAGGTCTATAGGTAGGGTAACGGTAGGTCTAGGTAGGGTAGTGGTAAGTCTAGGTAGGGTAGTGGTAGGGGTAATGGTAGGTCTAGGTAGGGTTGTGGTAGGTCTATGAGTAGGGTAGTGGTATGTGTAGGTAGGGTAGTGTAGATCTATAGGTAGGGTAGTGGTAGGTCTTGGTAGGGTAGTGGTGGGTCTATAGGTAGGTCTAGGTAGGGTAGTGGTAGGTCTATGAGTAGGGTAGTGGTATGTGTAGGTAGGGTAGTGTAGATCTATAGGTAGGGTAGTGGTAGCCAGGTCTATGGGTAGGGTAGTGATAGGGTAGTGGTAGGTCGTAGGGTAATGGTAGGTCTATGTAGGTATATATTTTCTAATCCCTCCCCTCCTCTCAGCCACTTCCACAGTATGGATGAGTTTAGTCTGTATGAGCTGCTGGACGCTCAGTCCCAGAGCCGCGTGGCCGAGGGTCACAAGGCCAGCTTCTGTCTGGAGGACACGTCATGTGACCCTGGATACTACCGGCGCTACGCCTGCACCTCGCACACACAGGTTCTTACACTTGCACACACACACACACAATGTGAATACGAAATATGAATGTGAATATGAATTATGAATGTACATATGAATTACGAATATTAATGCAGAATTAATATGAATGATGGATGTGAATATGAAATATAAATACAGGGCCTGAGTCCTGGTTGCTATGATACGTATAACGCTGACATCGACTGCCAGTGGATCGACATCACAGATGTCTCGCCGGGGAAATATATCCTGAAGGTGAGCAGACCCTCTCTATACCCCCAGTAATCATGGAGACACGTTCTATATACTCCCGTATATAACCCTCCCTGGTTACCGTGGAGGCGCCCTCTATATACCCCTGGTTACCATGGAGTTGCCCTCTCTATACCCCCGGTTATCATGGAAACGCCCTCTATATACCCTGGTTTCCATGGAGACACTCTTTTTATACCCCTGGTTACTATGGAGATGCCCTCTATACACCCTCGGTTATCATGGAGACGCCCTCTTTATACCCCCGGTTACCATGGAGACGCCCTCTATTGACCCTCCACCATTCTCTGGGTCTTTTCCAGAATGGTGAGTTGAGTATGAATATTGGTAGAGGTGTTGGAGGACCAGTAGGCGACCCCATGGCACTCATCACTAGAGCAGGGTGTTAACCCCGGTGTCTCTTGACCACTTATCACTAGAGTAGGGTGCTAACCCCGGTGTCTCTACCACTCATCACTAGAGTAGGGTGCTAACCCTGGTGTCTCTACCACTCATCACTAGAGTAGGGTGCTAACCCCGGTGTCTCTGTACCACTCATCACTAGAGTAGGGTGCTAACCCCGGTGTCTCTACCACTCATCACTAGAGTAGGGTGCTAACCCTGGTGTCTCTACCACTCATCACTAGAGTAGGGTGCTAACCCCGGTGTCTCTGTACCACTCATCACTAGAGTAGGGTGCTAACCCCGGTGTCTCTGTACCACTCATCACTAGAGTAGGGTGCAACCCTGGTGTCTCTACCACTCTACTGTAATACTGTAATACTTATTACAGTATTAAAGTAATAATCTTGAAGATTTTCATAGAAATAAATGTCTATTAAGTCACTATCTATCGCCGGATGAGGTAACATAATGGTGATTGAGCCTATGGCCCACTGATGAAAGCCCTTGCATTTGCAGTATTATGAATGTTATGAACTGGGTGTCGGTGGCGACACACCTGCAATTACAGCTTATCGCCATAGGTGTCACCAAAGAGAACAAAACGGAAATTTTTAAGATTGCCACTTTAGTATTCTAGTATTATACAGTTTTAATAACAGATAGTATTTTAGTATTATAACAGTAGTATTATATATTGCAGGTAACGGTGAACCCGGGCCATCAAGTCCCAGAGTCTGACTACAACAACAACATTGTGCGCTGTGACCTGCAGTACACCGGCACGGCCGCACATGTGTCAGGATGCAGCATGACCTCGTAATGACAAACACACACACACACACACACTTTAGGGTTCTGTCCAAGCAGCCATTATCTAACTATAAAGTCTGTATGTATGTACGTATGTCCTTCGCATATCTCGAAAACCGTTCATCCGATCTACTTCACACTTGGCGGGTGTATTGCTGGGGACCCAAGGATGTGCAGGGTCAAATATCGAATCAAGTCAAATCAAATGTATTTATAAATAATGCTCAAAAACCACCAGAGTTGACCAAAGTGCTGAACAAATTAAAAACACAAATACTAGTAAAAATGCATAATGACAACAATACATGATTTTACTAACATGATTTCATTAATGATTTTAAACTGTCAATAGATTTGATTGAAAGCGGAAGGCAATTCCAACGCTTTTGAGCTGTGACGCAATGTGACCACTAGGGGTGTCCCCGACTAAGAATTTACATAGTCGAATCAGATTCGTCAAGTCTTGCCTATAGTCGACTGATCGTCGAATCATGTTTTGTTTTTGTTTTTTTGCATTGATCCATATTCTCATTTGCGACATTGGCTTCCATTTTTTCCACACCAGACTAAAGAGCTGAAACACTCAACTAAACAATTTCGATTACAATTTCGAGGCCGTTCGGCGGGGGGCCGTTCGCCACCCCAGACCTACGACCGGTGGGGGGGGGGGGGGTGCCGTTCAGCGAACGGCGCGCGTTGGCGAACGGCGCACGTCAAAACAGCCGCCCCTATTATTTT